>JAVJIF010026225.1:0-54673 GCA_038442645.1 Agave tequilana
CACACCATCACATGTATGCTCATGTGTACACTTGTACATATCGTGGACGTAAGGGCCACCTTACTAAAATTTTGCTATGATCGTATAAATGATTCTAATTTAGCAAATAAATTTGTTTGGGTTAGAGAGGTACTAACCCCCATGGACCAAAGAGTGTGGGTACCAAAGACCACCCCTATTGTATTTGATGTAGGTGTGGGCTCTCGCAGACGTGAGAGTTATGGTGCCTTGAGGTGGATGCGTTCCGAGCTTAAAGATTACTATTTGGATGCATCACTTTCAAGGGAAGTTGGTGGAGGACCACCTTTGTTTGGAGAACTAGAAAGGTACCTTCATCGGTTTTGGTATCGATCTCTAACTCCCGTCTATTATTTGCATGCTTTTCATGTTCATCAATTTATAGCATATCTTGGTTTATTGATTATTATGATTATGCCATATGACTTAGATTAGTG
This sequence comes from Agave tequilana, assembly GCA_038442645.1. Taxonomy (NCBI): domain Eukaryota; kingdom Viridiplantae; phylum Streptophyta; class Magnoliopsida; order Asparagales; family Asparagaceae; genus Agave; species Agave tequilana. The sequence continues at coordinate 456 of JAVJIF010026225.1, forward strand.
ATATACATGATTAGTTATTTAAGATCACTCTGTTATATGGACCCATATATTGTGTTCTCACTATGTTTAGCTATTATGTATATCATAGGTCTAATAGCATGTGGATTTACATAACGATCGTTTTTATGATTATCATGTTGATTAATGTCTTGTTTCATGCTTCAAGTTTTGAATATATGTTTAAATGTTAGTTTTCATTAAGACTAGGGTTTATACTTGTACATATAGTGGGCCACAAATAATTTTTATGTGTTTATGCTTGAACGCTTATTTGTACCCATTCGAAGTGTAGTGTAGTCTACTTTTGATGATTCATGCATTTGACTCGTATTCCTATTTTATCCATGTTTTCATGATTCATGTGTTTGACTTCATGTATATGTCCATTATCCAAAACTATTGATTATGCATATACATCCTTTGAGTCAGTGCCTACATGCATATACATTTGTGGACTCGTTATGTTTTGGATATGTATGTATACGTTAGTTGTTAAAGACATACATATGCCTTGAAGAAATCAGTTTTGATGATTTTCATGTTTTGAGAAATTTTGAGCTTGAATGTCTATTTTCATGATATATGTTTCACATAATACTTGTGCACTCACCTTATTTAAATGTTTTACATGATTGTGTTTTTCAAGAGTATGTATGGGCTTTATGGATTTTGAGTGTTTAGTGACCATGTGATTTACATAGTTTCATGAAATATATTTTTGTTTATTCCTTGCTTGAAGAATTTCGTACTAGTTTATAAGTTTTTCCATTTAACTAGTTGCGAGATTCGTCGTATGATAGAGTTTTCAAACATACTATATTTTTCAAACCTATTTTTTGAAAACCCCTACCTTCAACGGCGATTGGTTAGGAAACCATGCCTTGTATGTTTATATTGAAAATCATTTTTAAACATGTGCATGAAATGGTTGGTAGGTAATATGAGATATACACTTGATATTATGTTGTTTCAATTGGTATCATTGGATCTTTTCAATTGGTATCAATATTGACATTTTTGTATTCTCATATATTGTTTTTGTGTATGTATGCTTTCATTGGTATCATCTACTTTGATTGGAACTCACTTTTCAAACACCTATATATGTTTTAATTGTGCTCAAAAATATCACAAATATTGTATATGCTAAGCTTGATTTTTTTTTTGTCATATTAGAATTGATTAGTTTTCAATTGGTATCTTAAACAAGCTTATGCATCGTTTTATTTGGTATTTCATAAAGGGGGAGAAAAATTCGTACTTTATCTTTCAATTGGTATTTTGTTTACCGTTGATTCTACTCCCATGCTTTAGATGTAAAATGATTAAAAAATGATTATGATTTTATTTTGGTATCATATGTTCTAAATAATGAATACATTCATTGGTATCAAGATGTTTTTACCTATTTGAGAAATTCAATTTTTTTTAATAAGAAATATAAAAATATTTTTGATATGTTTACCTTCAATTAGTATGTGTTCACTTTATTGGTATCATGATGACTCACATTGTTATATTTTAATTGGTATCATGTTGATTTTCCATTTCACCCCCTTGGAGTATTTTATTGATTCTTTGTTTCGAACAAAAAGGGGGAGAAGAATTGTTTGTTATTGGTTTTGTTTTACTTTAACCCCTTTGTTGATGATTAACAAAAAGGGGGAGAAGTACTCGGTATATATGCATGTTTTCAGGATTTATGTTTATGCATATATGTTTTGTTTTACAAATAGGAGAAAAAGAATTTATGAGTTTTATGTTTGATTGGCATGTTATCTCCTTATGTTTTGTTTTGCAAATAGAGAAAAAGAATTTATGAGTTTTATGTTTGATTGGCATGTTTATCTCCTTATATTTGCATACGTTTATCATGCATGTGCTCATTGCCATATCTTATTGCTCATTGTGAAGCATGAGTTAAGGGGGAGCTTCTTTGAAGCTTAACTTTAATCCATGTCATATATAACTCCATGGAATTTTGTCATCATCAAAAAGGGGGAGATTGTTGGCCAGAGGCCTTCCACTCTAGTTTTGATGATGATTAACTCATGTAGTTATGTGTACTAAAAATCTTGTGATTTTAGTTTCAGATCATTAACCAAGATATTAGTTGGTGATTTGCTTCAGCTAAGAAGTTTTGAAGCCTTTCCAAACCGTGATCATGATATGCTCAACAAAGGAGTGTTTGGATCGAGTCGGCTTGAAGACGTGTTCATCAAGAAGACTTCGGTACTAGTTTAGTTTTGTGTTTAGATCTATTTGTAAAGAATGATTTTGCAAGAGAAGGAAGAGATTTCTAGTGAACGTGACTCACTTAAATCTCAAACTAGATCTTGCCCAAGGAAAATAAATTTTTGAAAAGTAAAAACGATTGTGAAGATGTTTTAAAGAACCATGAGATTTTATCTTCAAAATTAGATTGTATTTTTAAAAGATAACCATTCTTTGAAGAATGAAATTGATTTATTTCAAAAGAATTAGATTTAGTATTAAATAAAAATAAATCTTTGCAAAATGAATATAGATTAACATGTTTGCCATGCTAGTGTAACCTCACCTAGCACACCTATTGCATGCTCCACTTTATCTTCTAGTATTGAAAATGATATAAATGATTTGAAGAAAAGTGTGGTTTGTTTGGGCTCCACTTTGAGCCATTGTGCCATGAATCATACACGGTTGGAATCTTTATTTCAAAGAAACAAGTTCCTATTATGCATGCACACCATAAACGGCATACACATGCTCCTCACGGTCACACCCATCACATGTATGCTCATGTGTACACTTGTACATATCGTGGACGTAAGGGCCACCTTACTAAATTTTGCTATGATCGTATAAATGATTCTAATTTAGCAAATAAATTTGTTTGGGTTAGAAGAGGTACTAACCCCCATGGACCCAAAGAGAGTGTGGGTACCAAGACCACCCCTATTGTATTTGATGTAGGTGTGGGCTCTCGCATGACGTGAGAGTTATGGTGCCTTGAGGTGGATGCGTTCCGAGCTTAAAGATTACTATTTGGATGCATCACTTTCAAGGGAAGTTTGGTGGGAGGACCACCTTGGTTTGGAGAACTAGAAAGGTACCTTCATCGGTTTGGTATCGATCTCTAACTCCCGTCTATTATTTGCATGCTTTTCATGTTCATCAATTTATAGCATATCTTGGTTTATTGATTATTATGATTATGCCATATGACTTAGATTAGTGATATACATGATTAGTTATTTAAGATCACCCATGTTTATATGGACCCATATATTGTGTTCTCACTATTGTTTAGCTATTATGTATATCATAGGTCTAATAGCATGTGGATTTACATAACGATCGTTTTTATGATTATCATGTTGATTAATGTCTTGTTTCATGCTTCAAGTTTTGAATATATGTTTAAATGTTAGTTTTCATTAAGACTAGGGTTTATACTTGTACATATAGTGGGCCACAAATAATTTTTATGTGTTTATGCTTGAACGCTTATTTGTACCCATTAGAAGTGTTAGTGTAGTCTAGTTTGATGATTCATGCATTTGACTCGTATTCCTATTTTATCCATGTTTTTCATGATTCATGTGTTTGACTTCATGTATATGTCCATCTTATCCAAACTATTGATTATGCATATACATCCTTTGAGTCAGTGCCTACATGCATATACATTTGTGGACTCGTTATGTTTGAATGTGTATGTATACGTTAGTTTGTATAAGACATACATATGCCTTGAAGAAATCAAGTTTTGATGATTTTCATGTTTTGAGAAATTTTGAGCTTGAATGTCTATTTTCATGATTATATGTTTCACATAATACTTGTGCACTCACCTTATTTAAATGTTTTACATGATTGTGTTTTTCAAGAGTATGTATGGGCTTTATGGATTTTGAGTGTTTAGTGACCATGTGATTTACATAGTTTCATGAAAATATTTTTGTTTATATTCCTTGCTTGAAGAATTTCGTACTAGTTTATAAGTTTTTCCATTTAACTAGTTGCGGGATTCTTCGTTATGGTAGAGTTTTCAAACATACTATATTTTTCAAACCTATTTTTGAAAACCCCTACCTTCAACGGGCGGTTGGTTGGGAAACCATGCCTTGTATGTTTATATTGAAAATCATTTTTAACATGTGCATGAAATGGTTGGTAGGTAATATGAGATATACACTTGATATTATTGTTGTTTCAATTGGTATCATTGGATCTTTTCAATTGGTATCAATATTGACATTTTTGTATTCTCATATATTGTTTTTGTGTATGTATGCTTTCATTTGGTATCATCTACTTTGATTGGAACTCATTTTTCAACACCTATATATGTTTTAATTTGTGCTCAAAAATATCACAAATATTGTATATGCTAAGCTTGATTTTTTTTTTGTCATATTAGAATTGATTAGTTTTCAATTGGTATCTTAAACAAGCTTATGCATCGTTTTATTTGGTATTTCATAAAGGGGGAGAAAATTCGTATTTTATCTTTCAATTGGTATTTTGTTTACCGTTGATTTCTACTCCCATGCTTTATGATGTAAAATGATTAAAAAAATGATTATTGATTTTATTTTGGTATCATATGTTCTAAATAATGAATACATTCATTGGTATCAAGATGTTTTACCTATTTGAGAAATTTAATTTTTTTTAATAAGAAATGTTAAAAATGTTTTTGATATGTTTACCTTCATTAGTATGTGTTCACTTTATTGGTATCATGATGACTCACATTGTTATATTTTTTAATTGGTATCATGTTGATTTTCCATTTCACCCCCTTGGAGTATTTTATTGATTCTTTGTTTCGAACAAAAAGGGGGAGAAGAATTTGTTTTTATTGGTTTTGTTTTACTTTAACCCCTTTGTTGATAATTAACAAAAAGGGGGAGAAGTACTCGGTATATATGCATGTTTTCAGGATTTATGTTTATGCATATATGTTTTGTTTTACAAATAGGAGAAAAAGAATTTATGAGTTTTATGTTTGATTGGCATGTTTATCTCCTTATGTTTTGTTTTGCAAATAGGAGAAAAAGAATTATGAGTTTTATGTTTGATTGGCATGTTTATCTCCTTATATTTGCATACATGTTTATTCATGCATGTGCTTCATTGCCATATCTTATTGCTCATTTGTGAAGCATGAGTTAAGGGGAGCTTCTTTGAAGCTTAACTTTAATCCATGCATATATAACTCCATGAATTTTGTCATCATCAAAAAGGGGAGATTGTTGGCCCAGAGGCCTTCCACTCTAGTTTTGATGATGATTAACTCATGTAGTTATGTGTACTAATAATCTTGTGATTTAGTTTCAGATCATTAACCAAGATATTAGTTGGTGATTTGCTTCAGCTAAGAAGTTTTGAAGCCTTTCCAAACCGTGATCATGATATGCTCAACAAAGGAGTTGTTTGGATCGAGTCGGCTTGAAGACGTGTTCATCAAGAAGACTTCGGTACCTAGTTTAGTTTTGTGTTTAGATCCATTTGTAAAGATTAGAATAGTGTGATATGCTCAAGTTCACAACACACACACGTTTCATGTTTTGGATTCGGTTTTCGATTTTTGGTTTAACCGATATTTTTTTCATGAATAGATAGTATATCAAAATAAGTTTACTTTGTTTAAATTTATACTAGATATTTTCTATATACATATATGTTTTATGTCTTAAATAAACTTAGTTTGACATACCTATTCATGTGTTTAGGTTTTGTGTTTTTAGCAAAGATGTATTTTTGGAATTAAAGTCAAAAACATGGAGATATATATATATATATATATATATATATATATATATATATATATATATATATATATATATATATATATATATATATATATATATATATATCTGTGTGTGTGTGTGTGTGTGTGTGTGTTTCTTGTATCTCGGAATTATGTCCATATGCAACAAGCTTCAAAGTATTTAAGTATCATGTTTTTGTATTTGAATGAGTTTTTAAAAAAACCGGATTTCCTATTGAAAAATCTAAGTTTGGAAAAATACAGGTTTTGATTTTCGGCAAAATTTCCTTAACACAAAAATGGTTCAAAATGTTTGAAATTTGTGTTGAAATTTTTCTCACAAGTTTGTATTTCAATGTATAATGATAAAACTATTTTTGTGAAATTTTAGAGACTTTATGGGAATTTTTATGACATTAAAAACCTTAGTTTTCTGTCCCATAATATAGCCTGCCAAGCTCTGGCGGTCGACCGACCGGTCGACCGGACCCAGAGTCGGTCGACCAGACCGGCCGACCGACGTGCATAAGAATGTGCACGCTGGCCTGCCCATTAAGCCGGTTGACCGACTGAAAGCAACCCACTCTCGGGTTGCTCTGGTCGACCGAGAGGTCGACCGGCCAGAGAGCCGTTGCTCTCTGGTTCAGGGCCCGGTCGACCGGGCGGTCGACCGGTAGTAGCAAACGGTCAAAATTCGACCATTGGCCGGTCGACCGGCTTGTCGACCGGAGGGTCAAATTTGGCCATTTTTGCTGCCAACGGCTACTTTTTTAAAAAGGCTATAAAAACCCCATTTGAGAGAGGTTTTCTCTAAGAATTTTTGTGACAAAATTTCTGAGCTTTCTCTAGTGTTTATACAAGTTTTTGAAAAGAGTTTCTTGGTGCTAAAAGATCAATCTTCATTGTTTTAAAGTGTTTCATTATTTCAAAGAAAAATAGTCTTTTGGGAATTTGTTTTGGTCTAATTATTCTATATCTTTTTGGAGATTTCCCAATTGATTTTTCTTTGTTTAAAACACTTTGTTTTTCACACTTGAGCTTCATTCTATCCTATCTATAGGGTCTTTGTGTTTGTGGGAAAAAGAAATCGGTTTATGGTCTTTTGATCACCAAGTTGTAAACCCTAATCATTGCTTGGCTTTGTGCCTTTCCCTCTTGTGTAGAGGAGGTTGTACAATTAGGTTGTATCCCTCAAGTTTTGAGGTGATCCTTGTGTAGCTTTGTACTTATCCCTCAAGTTGTGAGGTGATTGTTTTGTTGACTTGGTGCTTAACCTCTAGTGAGAGGTTGTGGTTGTAAAGAGAGGAGTTGGGTACTCCTAGTTATTGTATTGCCCCAAATCCTTAGTGGAGGTTCCCTGTGTGGGAGTCCTGTGTGGACAAGCTAGTGGATTCGAAATCCTTCTAGGTGAAGGCGGGGATGTAGAGCTGGGTGCTCGAACCTCGAAACAAATCTTGTTGTTTACGCTTGATCCATTGACTCTTAACTCTCTCTCTTACCTTTGTGCATTGCATCATTCATATTGTCATATCTTATATGCTTGTGTTGTGCCTTGCATTGATTCATATTGCTTATTCCTATATGCTAGGTTGTGTTTGCTTGTGTGCCTCACTTGTGCTTAACCACGAGAGCTTCATATAGCGCCTCAACTCTTATTCAGAGGAATCAAGAGGAGTTAGTCCAGAGCCCTTCACCAGGAATTCGGCTACACTCGTTGGTTGCATTAAGTGTAGTTGCAATTAGTTTTTTAAATTCCGCATTTAGTTCATTAGATTAGCCTAATCACCTATTCACCCCCCCTCTAGGTGATTTCAGGAGCATGGCTCCGTTAATGAGAATGACGAGGAATCACGTAGTTTTGTGGAGAGACGTACTACCCCCACTCCTGCTACGACATGCCCTCATGGGCCTGTTCTTGATGCACCGTCAAAGAAGAGCTGCCATATCTGTCCTTCGAAAGACGTCTGGGTCTGACAAACTTCAGCAATCTCATCTGGGAGATTCTTGTTAAGTTTGATCACTCTTGAATCTGGATGTTTAGCTAGGAAATCTGCCACCGCTTGTCCCTTCACGATTTTTTGCGGTGAAAAGTGCATCTCATATTGGAGAGCAGTATGGCCCATTTTGTCAGCGACCATTTAGCGACGATAGCTTCATCATAAGCAACCTTAAAGGGTTAACTTTTGATATAACATTTATAGTCTGGCCTACCAAGTAGTGTCGCATTTTCTGAATGGCGAACACCAACGCCAAACATTCCTTTTCGATCGGGTTATACCGATGTTCGGCTCCGATCATGGTCCTGCTCAAATAGTAGATTGACTGCTCGTGTCCCTGATCATCATTCTGGGCTAGCAAAGCTCCTAAACAATGATCCATCGCTCGAACGTATATCAGGAAAGATTTTTACGACACCAGAGCTGTAAGGACAGGTGGTTGCATGAGGTATCGTTTGATTTTCTCGAACGCTTGTTGGCAAGCATCGTCCCAAATGAATGAGAGGCCCTTTTTCATCAATTTGGTGAAGGGTTGGCATCTTTCGGAGAGATTTGAGATAAACCTCCGGATGTATGCTAGTCGCCCTTGCAATCTTCTAAGCTCCCTAAGATTCCTTGGAGGTTGCATCTCTCAGACGGCACGAACTTTTTCTGGGTCTAGGTGAATTCCTTTGGATGTCACCACAAACCCTAGGAATTTACCGTTGGTTACCCCCCAAGAAAGACTTGGTGGGGTTCATCTTCAACTGATGTGCCCGCGTGATTTCAAAAAATGTCTTCAGATTGGCTATGTGGTCGCCCTTGGTTGCGGCTTTTCACTGCAAGGTCGTCAACGTAGCATTCCACTGTTTTACGCATGTGTTTACGAAAGATTGCATTCATAGCTCTCTGATATGTTGTCCTAACATTTTTCAGTCCGAAGGGCATGACAGTATAGCAATATACCCCCAGTGGTGTCCTAAAAGAAGTATGATTTTCATCATCAGGGTACATTTTGATTTCATTGTACCCTGAGAATCCATCCGTGAAGGACATTCGTTCAACCCGCACGTATTGTCAATCATGACATCCGTGATTGGGAGAGGTAATTCATCTTTGGGACAGGCCTCATTTAAATAGCGAAAATCGACGAAAATCAGGATCTTCCCATTTTTCTTGGTAACGGGGACAATATTGGCTACCCAATCAAGGTGTCGCTCCTCCCTAATAAAGCCACAGTCCATAAGCTTCTTGACTTCTGACTAGATTACTTCCATTATTTCTGAACGAAACCGTCGCTATTGCTTTTTGGCTGGCTTCACGTCTGGATTAATGTTAAGGCGATACATAGCCACTCGAGGATCAAGCCCAGGCATGTCCTCGTATTTTCAAGCGAAAACGTCTATATACTTCTGCACAAGAGATATTAAAATCTTCTTTCTCGGAGGATGTTAGGCTTTCGCTTATAAAGATGGACTTGGGACTAGCTTCATCTCCCAAATTAATCTAGGTAACTTTATCCTCCGTGGGTAGTTCGCGTTGTTCAAAGTGAACATCCTAAAGAATATTTAGGTGTTTGATCCAAGGATCTGTATCAGACTGGATCATTTCTTTATCTCCGTCTTTCAGGTGGCTTGTTGACACCACGTTTACTGAAAGTTCTCCGAAGAGGTTGCCCACACTAATGTCCGACTCCCACGATGACGTGCCAGACGAGTGATTATAGTATAATGACTCTTCAGACTCAGAGACTGACGAAATTGGAGTTGACACATAGCCCAAACCCTGCGAGTTCAATAATAATAGACAGAGGTCTTCCCTTTCGGAACGAAAGATCGAAGTAGTGTTCTTCTTCCTTTGTCGAAGTTCAAACCAGGACCATTTGTTAGATCATATCCCATCCTCTCCATCATTCTGAGTATACTTGACTCATAATGAGAGAACTGAGGAGATTCATTCTCGCTTTCTGAGTTTTTGTGAGACATTAATTCGGACTTAATTCTTCTGAAAAAAATTAGTTTTTGGCCTCTGCGTCTTGCTGGAAATGATTCTTGCGCATCACCGACATCTTGGTACATTTTGAGGGATGACTTTATTGGTACATGTAATGATATCAGAGCATCTATTGCCGACCAGGGGTCATCACCCACCTCGGTACTAGTGTCTAATGACACTGAATCAGAAGTAAACACAGAAAAGTAAGCCAAATTTAACTCTTCAATAATATATCACTCGCCTACATCATCGGCGGTGTTATTAATATCGAGCTTATTAATACTCGTTACAAGTGGATTTAATTCCCACATGCACCTTTCTTCCCCCTCTGGCACAGTGCAGCTTTGTTACCAGAGTCTGGTTTCTCTGGCTGTAGGCTCTCGTTTGTTTCCAGAGAGTCTTGGTACAGGAGGGAGTCTATGAAATAGTTATCTACCCCCTTGAACGGATGCCTTTCAGCAATCAACGTTTGAATTGTCCACTTTCGTCAATGTACTTCATAACTTGATGGAGAGTGGAGGGGATGAGGGAATTACGATGAATCCACGGTCGTCCTAACAGCAAATTGTACGAAGTGTCAACATCAATTACATAGCACGTCACTTCAGACTTTAAGTCCCCGATCTGGTATTTGAACTTGATCTTCCCCATTGGGCGCGTACCATTGGCGTTGAAATCATAGATGGTAGTCTGAGTGGCGCTCAATCGGTGGGTGGGGATCCCTAAGTGCTACATGACCCGGCGAGGCATGATGCTCAATGCGGATCCTAGATCTACCTAAATGCGGCTCACTTCAGGCGATCCAATGTACCCTGTGAAGTACAGGGGCCGATCATGTTTTCCCTTGACCTGCATGCCATTTGACGTGAAGGTGATGTAGGGAGCATTTTGGGAGGCATGGAGGCAGTCCTCTTCATCTTCCTCCTGTGATCCAGTCGGGATCTGGGCCATGAAAATCTCAGCATTAGTTAGGGCTTCCCTCAGAGCTTCTCTTATTGACTTTAATAGTCTCAGGAGCTCGTAAAGGGTGATTCTGGCCAGCATATTATCCAATTGAGCCAGGACGTCAAAGCGGTAAGATGTGGTGGATCCTTCCGCGTTGTCCTTTAGAAGAGCCTTGGAAACTGAAAATCTTTCTACTTCTTCACCGGTTGCTTTGCGAAGGGCTTGGCTGACTCTGTAGTAGGTTTAGGAGGGCTTGCCACCATCTCGTCATACTTCTTTAAATATGACTGACCCGAACGAGTTTCTGCCACAAGCGGTTTATTGAGTTCTGTGGCAAGGATGATTGTCTCCTCTTCCGAATCAGTTATTGAGGGAACGTCGTTTCTGCTTCCCAGGAAGAAGCGCACACCACGTTGCAGGACGAAGCTTTTGCTTTGCCTTTGGACTTTCTGTTGGTAACAGTAATTCACTGTTAGTCTTCCACAAGGTCGGGATGAACTTGTTGGCCCAAGGTTACAATCACCCATGATTAGTGTATTTGATGATTACAAAACATATTAGTTATTTGTACTAATAACATTTGTTGTTTAAGTGTGTTTCAGATTTCTATTCATTCTAGAAGTCTTCTCTCACAAATACAAGGATTTGGACTCAAGTCAACTCCAATTGGGCTCAAGGAACAAGTGTTGAAGATTATATGAAGAAGCCTATTGAAGATCTTGAAGTCCTTAGAAACTTTGTAAGAAATAGAATGTTAAAGTTTGAGTATATGAAATTTGGCTCTAGGATTTGCACACACACTTGTTTCATATATTTTCTATGTTTTGAAAATGGTTATTTCTAAGTTTTATGCCTTAGTTTATATATACATGTACCAAAAGCTTTATATCTTGAAAATCTTGTATAAAACATGTGTATAAACTATTTTCTGCATAATACTTAGCTATATGTATTTTTAAAATATTTCTCAAAATTTTTCTAACTCAAAAACCAGTCCAGTTTTCTGTTTCAGGCAACTTCGGTCGACCGGCCCGGTCGACCGGCGATGTGTCTGGACATGCACTGTTTGTGCATGTCTGTCGGTCGACCGGACCGGTCGACCGATGGAGAGCAAATTGCTCACAGGTTTTTTCGGTCGACCGTACCGGTCGACCGGAAGAAGGAAACTGTGTTTCCTCTTTTGGGACGGTCGACCGGACCGGTCGACCGAGAGCCAACGGCTCTTTGCAGCTGGGCTGGCGGTCGACCGGACCGGTCGACCGCCAGGCCTGCAAAAACCCAACGGCTCTTTCCTCTTTTGTGCAATTCTGAAATCTGTTTTTTATCTGATTTCTTGGCAGACTTTTTCAGTGTTTTTCAGGTCTTTTTCAGAGAAAATAAGACCAAAAGAAATTGTTTTTAACCTATTTTTAACCCTATAAATAGAGGAGAAGTCTCTCTTGCATATCACTAAGAAAAATCCTCAAGTTTGTGTTGTTTTCAAAAGAGAAAAGAAAAGAGTTTAAAGCTTTCATTCCAATTCTTTTTGAGCTTGTTTTTCAGTTGTGTTTGATTACTAATATCACTCGACAACTGAAGTTTTTCTCACCACACTTCATAGAGCCAAAATCTTATACTCATTCTATAGTGAAGTTGTAATTGAAGTGAGAGTGTTTGTAAAAGAGTTTGAGAAATAGTGTAGTGATCTTGTTGTGATCACTTTGTTCTTGTAATCCCTTCCTTGTGGAGCAACCTCTTCGGTAGAGGTCCTTTGTACTCGGTGGAGCTCGGTGCTCGGTCTTCGGTAGACCTAATTGTAAAGGCGTCCTTGGTGGATAGTGGAAACCCTTCACGGAGGTGAAGGCGGGGAGTAGAGCGGTGGCTCGAACCTCGAAACAAATCACTTTGTTTGCGATTGCCTTTGCGTCTAATTCTTGCTTTACTTTTCAATAGCTCCTTATTGCTTTCTATTGCATACTTGTGATATTGTTTAATTCTCTTGTGCTACTATTTGCTTGCTTGTAATTCTTGCCATATATCATTGTGTTTGCATCATTTTTCATATCATTCATTTCATACTTGTGTGTGCCAATCCCGTACTCATCCAACAAGAGCTTCACATAGCGCCTCAACCCATATCAAGGGGAATCAAGAGGAGTTTAGTCCAGAGCCTCGCAAGAGGAATTCGGCTACACTTGTTGAATTGTACTAAGTTGAGCCTCACTTGTTTTAGGTTCCGCATTTAGAGAGTTAAAATTTTTTAGATTAGCAATCACACCTATTCACCCCCCCCCTCTAGGTGTTTTTCAATTGGTATCAGAGCTTGGACTCTAGGATTTGGTTTAACAACCTTAGAGAAGATCCTAATTTGCTAATCATTTCATTCATATTCATATAGTAAAAATGGCCGATGGAATTAAGACCCCTCCTAAGTTTGATGGACTTAACTTTCCCATATGGAAAGTTAAGATGACCGTGTTTTTGCAATCTCTAGGTAGCCGAGTTGCAAAAGCCGTGACTAAGTCCTTTAGTGTACCCCCCGGTGACGAATCCACTTGGTCCGAAATAGAGACTAAGGAATTCGATGCCAATGCCAAAGCTCACTATGCACTTCTACAAGCCCTTAATGATGATGACATTTCTAGGGTTATTCATTGCAAATCCGCATATGAGATTTGGTCACACTTGATAGTCACACATGAGGGGACCTCACAAGTAAAGAAGGCTAAGATTGACCTTCTTCGGTCCCAATATGAAACATTTAGCATGCAAGAAAATGAAACCATAGATGATATGGTTACAAGATTTACCAAGATTACTAATGGACTCTCTTCTTTAGGTGAAGATATCAACAATGATCAAAGAGTAAGGAAGATCATCCGTGCACTTCCTCCTTCATGGGAAGTTAAAGCAACAACCTTGAAGGAACTCAATGACAATGAAGAGATGGAGCTTATAGGTCTCATTGGGAACCTCAAAACCCATGAGATGGAAAGGAAAGCTAGGGAGGATATGGCTCCTTCCAAAAAGAAGACTATCGCCTTCAAGAGTCAAGCTACAAACTCCGATGAAGACGATGAAGAAAAAGATGATGAGGAGCTCTCACTCCTTGTTAAGAATGTCCGGAGGATGTACAACAAGGCGAAGCACCAAGGTAGAAGAAGATGGCAAGGAGGCAAAGAAGAAAGAAGGATCACTTGTTTCAATTGCCAAAAGCCTGGACACATTGTTGCGGAGTGTCCGGACAAAGCTAAGCCCTCCACATCAAAGAAGCCTTACAAGAAGAAGGCTATGAAGGCAAGTTGGGATTCGGAGACCGAATCCGAGGAAGAAATAGACACCGCCAACATGTGCTTCATGGCTAATGAAGGCACAAGCAAGGTACTTTCCAAATCCCAACGACGTAGAGGATTGTGGTATCTTGATAGCGGTTGCTCAAGGCACATGACTTGGGACATCAACAACTTTGCAACCCTATCAAGATATCATGAAGGTGACACCGTCACCTTCGGAGATGACGCCAAGGGTAAAATCATCGGTATTGGTAATGTAAACTTGGCACCTCTCCTTTAATTGAAATTGTAGTTTTAGTTGATGGCCTCAAGCATAATCTCTTGAGTGTTAGTCAACTTTGTGATAAAGGTTTTGATATTGTTTTTGATAATGTTTCTTGTAAAGTAATTGATAGAACTTCTAATGTTTGTGTATTTTTCGATTTTCGTGAAAGTAATGTTTATATGATTGATATGTTAAATATGTCTTGTAATATTACTTGTTTGAAAGCCCTCGATGATGACTCTTGGGTTGTGGCATAGGAGATTAGGGCATATTTCTTTTGATCACATTTCTAGGTTAAACACAAAGGAAATGGTGAAAGGTATTCTTTACTTGAATTTTGAAAAAGACCGAGTTTGTGACGCATGTCAATTTGGGAAACAAACTAAGTCTTCTTTCAAGTCAATTAAGGATATCATGACATCACGTCCTTTGGAGTTAATCCATATGGATCTTTTTGGCCCTATACAAACCAAAAGTTTAAGTGGGAATAGATTTGCTTATGTTTTGGTTGATGACTTTTCAAGATTTACTTGGGTTTTCTTTCTTGAACATAAAAGCCAAGCATTTTCGTATTTTCAAACTTTTAAGAAAAGAGTTGAAAAAGAAAAAGATGTTTCGATTTTGAGAATAAGAAGTGATAGAGGAGGTGAATTCATTAACCAACCCTTTACCACTTTTTGTGATGAACATGGAATAAAGCATGAACTTTCTTGTCCTAGAACTCCACAACAAAATGGAGTAGTTGAACGGAAAAATAGAACATTACAAGAGATGGCTAGGACAATGCTAAGTGAATATGGTCTACCACATTATTTGTGGGCCGAGGCCGTAAATACATCATGCTATATATCAAATCGTGTTTTCTTATGTAAAAATACTACTAAAACTTCTTTTGAAATGTATTTTTCTAGAAAACCTAATGTTTCCTATTTTAAAGTCTTTGAATGCAAATGTCTTGTTTTAAATACAAAAGATAATTTAGGAAAGTTTGATGCTAGATCTTATGAGGCTATTTTTGTAGGTTACTCAAACACTAGTAAGGCTTATAGAGTTTTCATTAGATCATCATTGACTATTGAAGAGTCTATTCATGTTAAGTTTGAGGAATCTAACAAGTTTGTTAAGAATGTTGTAGAAATAGATGCATTGGATGAAGGTTTGGAGAAAGTGACCTTGGAGGATGCTTCCACTATGGGAGATAAACCAAAGGATGATGAAGGAAGCGAAGCTAAAGTGGAAGAGGCACAAGGAAATAAAAATCAAACACATAAGGTGGAGCATACTCAACCACTACCAAAGGATTGGAGATACAATCCACATCATCCTAAGGACCTCGTCATAGGTGAAGTATCAAAAGGGGTAACTACTCGCTCTAGACTTCATGACTATTGTGGTAACTATGCATTCATTTCTCATATTGAACCCAAAAATGTCCTCGAAGCCGAGGCCGATTCTTATTGGTTGCTAGCCATGCAAGAGGAGCTCAATCAATTTGAGCGCAACCAAGTTTGGCACCTTGTTCCTAGGCCCCACGATAGACCAACAATTGGTACTAAGTGGATCTTTAAGAACAAGTTGGATGAATCGGGTAATGTAGTTAGAAACAAGGCTAGGTTAGTTGCCCAAGGTTACACTCAAATCGAAGGGATCGATTTTGAAGAAACCTTTGCACCCGTAGCACGGCTTGAAGCCAAACGGATGACACTAGCATTTGCCTCATATAAAGATTTCAAATTATTTCAAATGGATGTTAAAAGTGCTTTTCTAAATGGATTTATTGAAGAGGAGGTGTATGTTGAACAACCCCCCGGGTTTGTTGATCCTACACATCCGGATTTTGTTTTTAAATTAGATAAAGCTCTTTATGGTTTAAAACAAGCCCCTAGGGCTTGGTATGAAAGACTTTCTTCATTTTTTATTTCAAATGATTTTAAGAAAGGTAAAATTGACACAACTTTGTTTACAAAACATGTAGAAAAAGATATTCTTATTGTGCAAATTTATGTAGATGATATTATTTTTGGTTCTACTAATGAATCTCTTTGCAAAGCTTTTGAGTCATGCATGAAGGATGAATTTGAAATGTCTATGATGGGGGAACTCAACTATTTCCTTGGACTCCAAATCAAGCAAAAGAAGGATGGGATCTTCATCAATCAAGCCAAGTACACAAAGGAACTAATCAAAAGGTTTGGGCTTGAAGGATCGAAAGTAAGCAAAACTCCCATGGCAACAACTACAAAGCTTGACAAGGATGAACAAGGTAAAAGTGTAGACATTAAATTATATCGTAGCATGATTGGTAGCTTGCTTTATTTGACGGCTAGTAGGCCGGATATTATGTTTTCCGTTTGTCTTTGTGCACGTTTTCAATCTTGTCCTAAAGAATCTCACATAATTGCGGTTAAACGCATAATTAAATACCTTAAGGGCACTATTGAAATGGGTTTGTGGTATCCTAAAACCGGATTATTTGAAATGAAGAGTTCTTCGAATGCCGACTATGCGGGTTGTAGGGTGGATAGGAAGAGCACAAGTGGAACATGTCAATTCTTAGGTAATTGTCTTGTATCTTGGTCTTCCAAAAAGCAAAATTCGGTAGCCCTATCAACCGCCGAGGCGGAGTATGTTACAGCCGGAGCTTGTTGTGCACAAGTTCTTTGGATGAAACATACTCTCCTTGACTATGATTTACACTTTGATCATGTTAAAATATTTTGTGATAATACTAGTACTATTCACATGACAAAGAATGCAAATCAACATAGTAAAACCAAACACATTGACATTAGGTATCACTTTCTTAGAGATCATTATGAGAAAGGTGATATTGAGATTGATTATGTTTCTACCGATTTTCAACTTGCCGATATTTTTACTAAACCTCTAGATTATGCTAGATTTTCTTTTATTTGTGGTGAGTTGAATGTTTGCATGATGGATTCTTAAAAATAAAATTTTTCAATTGGTATTTTAACCCTTTTTGATGTATGACAAAAAGGGGGAGAATGAGTTTGATATTTTGAATTTGTTTGAGTTTGTTAAGTTTGTTTATTTAAGTTTTTGACAAAACTAATTTAAGTTTTTGACAAAACTATTTTGCCTTGAATGCTTTATGTATTGTGCTTCCATAGTTAAATTTTTATACATAGCATTATTTGAGGGGGAGTTTTTCAAACTCTTCTTCCATGTTTATTTAAATAACCTATATGTTTTGTCATCATCAAAAAGCGGGAGATTGTTGGCCCAAGGTTACAATCACCCATGATTAGTGTATTTTGATGATTACAAAACATATTAGTTATTTGTACTAATAACATTTGTTGTTTAAGTGTGTTTCAGATTTCTATTCATTCTAGAAGTCTTCTCTCACAAATACAAGGATTTGGACTCAAGTCAACTCCAATTGGGCTCAAGGAACAAGTGTTGAAGATTATATGAAGAAGCCTATTGAAAATCTTGAAGTCCTTAGAAACTTTGTAAGAAATAGAATGTTAAAGTTTGAGTATATGAAATTTGGCTCTAGGATTTGCACACACACTTGTTTCATATATTTTCTATGTTTTGAAAATGGTTATTTCTAAGTTTTATGCCTTAGTTTATATATACATGTACCAAAAGCTTTATATCTTGAAAATCTTGTATAAAACATGTGTATAAACTATTTTCTGCATAATACTTAGCTATATGTATTTTTAAAATATTTCTCAAAATTTTTCTAACTCAAAAACCAGTCCAGTTTTCTGTTTCAGGCAACTTCGGTCGACCGGCCCGGTCGACCGGCGATGTGTCTGGACATGCACTGTTTGTGCATGTCTGTCGGTCGACCGGACCGGTCGACCGATGGAGAGCAAATTGCTCACAGGTTTTTTCGGTCGACCGTACCGGTCGACCGGAAGAAGGAAACTGTGTTTCCTCTTTTGGGACGGTCGACCGGACCGGTCGACCGAGAGCCAACGGCTCTTTGCAGCTGGGCTGGCGGTCGACCGGACCGGTCGACCGCCAGGCCTGCAAAAACCCAACGGCTCTTTCCTCTTTTGTGCAATTCTGAAATCTGTTTTTTATCTGATTTCTTGGCAGACTTTTTCAGTATTTTTCAGGTCTTTTTCAGAGAAAATAAGACCAAAAGAAATTGTTTTTAACCTATTTTTAACCCTATAAATAGAGGAGAAGTCTCTCTTGCATATCACTAAGAAAAATCCTCAAGTTTGTGTTGTTTTCAAAAGAGAAAAGAAAAGAGTTTAAAGCTTTCATTCCAATTCTTTTTGAGCTTGTTTTTCAGTTGTGTTTGATTACTAATATCACTCTACAACTGAAGTTTTTCTCACCACACTTCATAGAGCCAAAATCCTATACTCATTCTATAGTGAAGTTGTAATTGAAGTGAGAGTGTTTGTAAAAGAGTTTGAGAAATAGTGTAGTGATCTTGTTGTGATCACTTTGTTCTTGTAATCCTTCCTTGTGGAGCAACCTCTTCGGTAGAGGTCCTTTGTACTCGGTGGAGCTCGGTGCTCGGTCTTCGGTAGACCTAATTGTAAAGGCGTCCTCGGTGGATAGTGGAAACCCTTCACGGAGGTGAAGGCGGGGAGTAGAGCGGTGGCTCGAACCTCGAAACAAATCACTTTGTTTGCGATTGCCTTTGCGTCTAATTCTTGCTTTACTTTTCAATAGCTCCTTATTGCTTTCTATTGCATCTTGTGATATTGTTTAATTCTCTTGTGCTACTATTTGCTTGCTTGTAATTCTTGCCATATATCATTGTGTTTGCATCATTTTTCATATCATTCATTTCATACTTGTGTGTGCCAATCCCGTACTCATCCAACAAGAGCTTCACATAGCGCCTCAACCCATATCAAGGGGAATCAAGAGGAGTTTAGTCTAGAGCCTCGCAAGAGGAATTCGGCTACACTTGTTGAATTGTACTAAGTTGAGCCTCACTTGTTTTAGGTTCCGCATTTAGAGAGTTAAAATTTTTTAGATTAGCAATCACACCTATTCACCCCCTCTAGGTGTTTTTCAGAACTCGCATAATTTCTCCCTGAGGTATGGGGACAGGTACAAGACCCTTCTCTTGTTGATGATGTGGGTCCGTATTGATCATTCTTAGTTCCCCTTTCGGGATGGGAACTACCCCGAACGGTGCTGGAGGCTATTTTCCAAACTGAAGAAATGATATCTATTAGCCATCACTTTCTTCTGCTCTGGACGGAGCTTTAGCACTTCTGCATTGATCAGAGCTTGAAGGATATCTTTAAAGACGTAACAGCTCTTGGTGGAGTGTCCTAGCATCCTATGATACAGGCAGTAGTTAGGATTATCGAACTTGCCAACTTCTTTAGGACGTCTAGCTTCAGGAAGTTTCAATTTGTTGCTCTTATTGAGTAACTTGAATAATAAATCGACATGCTCATTTTTGAAGGAATACTGCCTGTTGGCGGCGTGGCTGACTTGAAGAACCACCTCTCCTAACCGGCTGAGGTTTGACGGGGGATTTTGTCTCCGTCGCCAAATTATCTTTTTTTTATTGAAAAGATATTTCTGGCATGCGCCTTGTCGACTTTTCAGATCTGGGTTTGTTTTCTTCTGCCCTAACTCTGGGATAATTTCTTCAGCCTGTTCATCTTGCTGGATCAATTGCTTTCAGATGCGGCTTTCAGCAACTCCTATTTGAAATAGGAGTGAAGTTTGTAGATTGTGGTGGCATGTTTCTACCAGGGTGGCTTGGGTTATACCGCTAGGACATCGGAGTGCCATATTCTGAAATCTTTCCACAAATATTTTGACTGACTCTCTCTTTCGTTGCTTCGTGGTCAGGAGAGTGGGCATTGTAATCTCCGAGTCATCTTCAAAGATGAGTGTCAGGAAGAGCTTCTCTAAATCACCCCAGTTTTTAAAGGATCCTTCTGAGAGATTCATGAACCATTCAAAGGCAAGCCCTTTTAAAGTGCCGATGAACAAACGTGCTAAAATGGCATCATTATCTACCACATTTTCTGTCTGAGACTTGAAGTAGTAGATATGTTGGTTCGATGACCCTTTGCCATCGAAAGCCTGTAGGGTTAGAGTTTTGAACTTAGGAGGGTATGGGACAAGATCCCACTCGATCGGATATGGCTGGACCACTCCTGCTTCTTGGAGGCCTTTTCGGTTAGTAAGGGCTTGCAGACGCTACTCCAATTGACTCATTTTTTTAGAATGAATACCCCCATTCTCTGAGTTGCCTTCCTCTTTAGACGAGGATTTAGACAACTCGAAATTAGATTGTTCCTTCTCTTCGATATGTACGAAAGATGAGCCTTCTCCTTCTTTCCGTTTGCCTTTAGACTTCTTAGAAGAAGTTTTGTCTTTTGACTTCCTCTTGTCTTCAAGCAATTATGCAAGCATCTGCTTGAGGGAATCGATGGATTCTTATTGAGCACGAATCATATCGAATTGTTCCCTCTAGACCTGGGCTTGTTGTTCAAAGTGCCTGGCCGTCTCCTCAGGAGTATTTGTCATGTAGGCGAAGGCTTCCTTCTTTATGGAAGAGTTTGAGGCCTGCAATTCTGCAACGGCGGAATGTGATTCATTTACTTCAATGTCCCGAGCTAGGGCACTGTAGATTATCGGGGCGACCGCACCAGTCCGAGTGCGAGTATGCCGATACACTCCTAGTTCCGCGTCAAACTCATCGGAGCTGACTGCCAGTTGTTTTTCCTACTTCTGCTTGCCATGTTTGCAGTGACTTCAGGGTACTCCATGTCAGAGAAGGCTCCCTTTCTGTGAGAGCAACGCTTCTTGGCTGATCAGGAGGTTGAATTCAATCGTCTGAATACCGACTGTTTACTTGTATGTGAGTTGCATCGGCATTCAGAGAGCATTGCCGTGATGAGCCGTTCACAGTAACAAGACGGAGTGATCTGATTAGCACTCATTTTCTTCATCAAATAATCTATTAGATCTGTCAAAGGAGGACCAAAGAGATCACCCTCGGGTTGTCAAGGGCTTTTAGCTTCTGAGAGCTATCCTTGCATCGCAAAGCTGAGACGCAGGGTTCTAAGATGCGGAGCTCACATCTTGTAAGACAGACTCTACTCTCGCATTTCGGCTCGAGAACGCAGGCCTCGCGTCTCTGCTGAGAAGGGATACGGACCTTGCTTTGCTGGTTGTCGCATTTAACTAGCGACGGGTTAGATACGTGGATTTTCTCAATTTCGCGTATGATTGGGAGACGCGGGCCTTGTGTCTCTGAAAAAAGGTACGGACCTTGCGTTGTTGAATGTCGCGTTTGGGAAGTGGAGCTTCAGAAACGCAGGCCTGGTGGGCTTCATATTTAGGTCTCCAAACGCGAACTTCGCGCATCTGACGTGGTTCAAGAGAAACGCGAGCTTGAGGCTTGCGTTCTGTATCTGCTGGACAGGTAATTTTCTAGCTTCTCGCGCCGTTAGTTGACACGCACGTCGTCTCTGTCGTCGCTCAGCGTTCCGATTATGTCGTACGGGTTGATGGGAAGCCCCGGTAACCTAGAACTGAGGAAGTGGACGGGCATAAACGGCCTAAATATCAGCAACGCTAACCTCACGGGTCTCATGGGAGACGTTGACGCGAGTGTTACATGTGATATGATTAACCATGACACTCTTCTTGTCAGTCGTATCTGAAGGGATCTCAGAGTGAACTGGAGAGCGGGTCTCCAAGGAGATCTTGCGGTATTGCCGCGCTCTAGGGCTCTTGGAGCCGGAAGAGAGGAACTCTTCATACTTTGCTTTGTTGAACTCGACAATGAGTGATTCGACCATTTTTTCCATGTAGGTGACATCACCTTGTGTCATGACTTGCTCATCGGTAGAGAAAGAAGTCCCTAGCGGAGTCGCCGTCTATTGTTTGGTGAGAAAAAATTGAAGATCGAGAGGTAAATTCTTTATTTGATAGTAAAGAAAATACAGCGGATCAATAATCCTTTCACAAGAGAGGAGAGATATTCAAACTCAAATCTCCCCTTTGTTTAATGCTGGGTTCTTGATATGGCGGTGAAAAGTGAATCTTGTTTTCTGTTGACCGGGTGAACGTCAAGACTTCTTGAGAATCTTCTCTTTGGATGGTGAACGAAGTAACACAGCTTCTGTCCAACAAGAATCTCAAAGAGATTGTAGGTCAAAAACAAACTTGTACGCAGCAAGCTGTTTAGAAGAGTTAAACTCTCTCTTTTTTTTTAGCTAGAAATCTTGGTCTTTCTACGGCTTACAACCGAAGTTCTTCTGACCAGATTTTTTTCGACCCCTCTTTCATAGCAAACTGGGCTATTTATAGAGGCTTCAGGGGGTGAAAGTGTCCCCTAAAAATACTCCATAATGGGGGTTAACTCCCTCGTTACGTCGGCAGTAATTGACCTAGTAATGAGAACAGTTATAACCGAGACGCAGGCTTTAGGCCTTGCGTTTTACCATTGAGGTGATGCTTGAGAAACGCGAGCTTCCAATTCTGCGTCAAGCTTCACATAAGACGCGGGCTTTGAACTCTGCGTCTTGGTACTGCAATAATACTGAGACACGGCTTTCACGCTCCACGTCTTGGTCCTTGCAGTGATGTTGAGACGCGGATTTCAACCCTCGCGTCCTGATGCTGCGCTGGTGGCGATGATTAGCCTTGCATCTGGAGTTTGGATTTTGCTTTTTGATGACTTATCTTCAATGATTTTTAGACAGCCTACAGAGATCATTCAATGTCAGTGGACATGGGTCTGATGATGGTGATGCTGATATAAGGATTGCGACTCATGGTCGCATTCCACAGTGAGCTCTGACTCAAAAATAGAGCATTTTGAAAGGTCTGTAATCATGGTGTCATAGTCCTTATATAGGCTGAAATATAGGACATTTTTTGTGAATACTGTGATCATGATCGCAATCTTAATAAAGAGGACTGCAATTATGGTCGCAATCCTATAAAGACTCAGAACATGACATTTTTATAAGGACTGGGATCATGGTCGCAGTTCTCATGAATAGTGCATTATTTTAAGACTGCGATCATACTAGCAATCCTAAAAAATAAGGTATTTTTGTGAGGACTATAATCACAGTCGCAGTCCTCTATACTGCGACCATTTTGTTAGGACTGTGATCGTAGTCGCAGTCCTAAAAAATAAGGCATTTTCGAAATGGTCCATTTTTTTGAAGTGATTACTTAGGGGCAGTTTCGTTTTTCGCCGCTGATGAGCGCTTCAGCGCTAGACACATGGGCGCACATTTTTACTTTAGAAAAAGTAGTAACTGAAGCGAATAAATGAGTGAGTTTTTTTTTTCTAATTATGACTTGATATAGATGGATGTAGCGAAATGCCCCATATTATTAACTATCCTTGAAACAGTTGCTTCCGCAGAAAGAAGTTTTCAAATTTAAAATTAACAAAAGCATACATAAAATCAATTATGTCACAATAAAGATTAGATGGATTAACCATATTATCTATAAAAATGATATATTAGCAAAACTTGAATACAAAAACTTACTTGATTAAAATTTAATATCTCAAAAAACTAGAAGAATTGTTTTTTAGTAAAATATTGATTAAATAAAATATCAATTAATATTAATTATTTTTTGAAGTATATTTTAAAAGCGTTTCATTTGAAACTTTCGCCTAAGACCTCTCAGGGATTGAACGGCCCCTGTCTCTGTCTATGTGCTGAGATTATCGGCTTACAGCATGTTGAGATCGTCAGTGTGGCTCTCAATCCCTAATAAGTGATGTAAAAGCTACAGCATTGGATTCATGTTCGAGTGCTCAAAATGGAGGAAGTGTCGAGTCGACGGTGATCGGTGGAGGCATCAAGGCAAAGAAGAGAAGAAAAAAGGAAAAAAATTCAGATATGTTGCAATGGATAGATTGATGGCCACGGGAGTACATCGATCAAGGTGGAGCTGTCAAGTATCCCAATGATCAGATCTGGTTTACGTGCATGGCATCATCATGCTAGGAGGAGTTCGCAAGGTCCTCATAATGGCGAGTCGGAGGCTTGCTGATGGTCGCAACGGCATGCCGATGAATGTGCGCCCGAGGTGGCGGGGGCCGCGCAGGTGGCGCAGGACAGTGAGATCTGGTCGGGCAGCAGATTCGGTCGGAAACCTAGGAAGCAAGAGGCGGCTCGCGTCGCGTGGTCGAGAAGAGCTGAAGACGACGTTGAAAAACTAACGCATGCAGGGCAAATTCGCGTGAAGAAAGGAAGAGGAAATTGGAATTGGTGGGATCCGGTGTGGACCCAAAACACGGATCACCAAAGTATTCTTCACATGAAGAAATTCACGCGGGCAAGGAGAGATTGTTGATCTGATTTGCTGCAAGGCTCCAAACAACAAACGCAAATCACAATGACTGAAAATAATGTTGAAAAACGATCAATGGTCAAGATTGATAGAGTATGGATTGAGCAATCGGCTCCGGATGATCCGGATTCATGCGATCCAAGAGTCAAACTCAATGTTTTTCAATGTTCCAAATGCACTGGTCGATGCATATTTATCAAATTCTAATGTTTGAAAACAGATCGACGAGGAATCGATAGGGATCATAAAGACTAGGTACATGTTAGAATTGTGACGGGCTAGTCATGACACAGTGAGATCATCGCAGTGATTGGTGGATGTATCAGGTCTGAGATCATCAACAGTAGGACGATAAATCTGGCAAACATTAATATAGTGGCGGATCTACAACGATGATTGATGAAAGGAGGACCATCGCTGGGTGTTGGCAAGAAGCCTGATGAGACCATGACGGTTATGTCAAGACAATTAATCTCAAAGGAAAAGACATCGATGGATAGGTGGTTCATAGCCGGCGATCAATGAAAGACCATGACAGTGACAATATTTGTGTAAGGTTGGTAAAATCATGGCAGAATTTGATGACGATTACCTCAAGACCGACAATGGGCCCAATAGCCGGGAAGGTGTCACAAAGCAATTATTAGATGGTTGGGGGCAGTGATGCAAAGGGGAGTTTGGAAAGATGCAGGAATATAAGTGTGGAATGACACGATTGGTGCATCCAGGATTTGTAGCTTCATAGCTTATGTGGGATGTCACTTTAAGGGATGACGAGAACAACAAAGTATCTCCAAGTTGTGTGTAGGCATGTCAAGAAGTCGGGTGTGGACCCGCACCCGACCCAAACCAATCCAGATTAGATAGGTTTGGTTTGATTTTTAAACCCGTAGATCTGAATAGGACCCGGACCCGATCACCCTATTAGTAAATGAGTCAAATCTGGTTTTACTTAAATCATACTCGATTAGGATCCAAACCCATTTAATTAATAATATATTAATATCTCTTTGCGTGGGCAAACTCTAAAGAGAAAAAGAGTCGCACCTCTCTCCTTCACACTCACAGCCGCATTGCATCTCCCAATTTCGCCTCTCTCCTCTCTCTATCGTCGCACAGAGCACGCAACCTTACTCATCTCTCTCTCCATCGTGCACAACATTGTCGTGGTGAGCTCTAGGCAATCTAGATGGGATATAATTGGGTCGAGTCGGATAATCTGGTCTGGACCCGTCACTACATAGGATGGATATGGGAACAATAAGTTAGGACCTGCGTTTTAAACAGGTCAGTTTTGGTACCTATTATGGTAAATGGGTTCGGATCTGGTAAATATCGTACCACCTCGAACCCAACTCATTGACAGACCTAGTTATGTAGCACATTGGATTCAAGTCAAGGTAGAGATTGTTAGAATTGTATCTCATATCTAGTTTAGCATCCAGGTGGGCTTTGTGCCTAGTGAACCTTTTGGGCCAAAATCACTTAGTGGTATGGGTCAGGTTACCATTAAGTTATGAGCAATGCTAATATTTCTTTGTAGCACTATATATAATCTCTCATAGATTAGTTGAGGGGTGGTTTTGGAGAGGTTGTAAATCAATGAGATGAGAGGGAGATGGTGAGGTGAGAGAGAAACTTGATTATCTTGTACTCTTGTAATTGTTCCTTTCTCATAGTGGATTATTTCACATTGATGTTGGACTGTGGATGTAGGCCAAGGTTGGATGGCCAAACCACATTAAATCCGGTGTTCTTGCTTTTGAATGTCTCTGTCTTGTGTGCTCAAAGTTATGATCTCACAATGTGTTGACATCATCGGTGGGGTTCCCAATGCCTAACATATTTATGGCTCCCTGATACGCATCAGCTGCATCGGCAATATTGGGGCTATGTGATTTGGTAATGCTGGCGATTGAGAAATTTTTATCGCAAAACTTTTCCTACCAGAAGCTTTACAAAAGATTTTCATATTCACAAGAAAAAATTGTTTCAAGTCAATAATTTCCTTGACAATCATGTTACATCATTGTTTTGTGTTTGACGTGTCGAGAAATGATATGTATTGACTGTATAGATGGTAACAAATCATGGACTTCATAGTTCGCCTAAAGAGTTCATGATGTGATCACTCTGATATTAGTGTAGGAAGATTTTTGGGGAATATATATTTTGAAATTGCCTTATTTTCAAGAGGAGATGTTGGTAAAAGAAGATTCAATCAAGTTGGAGAAAAAACCCAGAAAAGAAACATATCTAAGAGAACAATGTGACGGTCAACAGGCCTGTCGATCGCACACGATGGGTAGTCAATAGGAGGTCAATCACCACACAACAAAGAAGAAATGTAACTCAGTCTGTGGACAGGTAGCACACACTGTCGATAGACTGGCACACCTATCGACAGGTGCTCGGTCCTGTCGACTGGACAGCCAGAGGCTCAAAATCAGATTCAGGTTTCCTTTTCAGGCGTGTTCAGATTTTCTTTCTGCTATACTCCAAATAGAACTAAAATTCTATTAATTGAAAGATTTATTTCTAAAAATTGAAGAGTCTAGAATGCAAATTACCTAAAGGGAGATTAATTGGTGACAAGCTAATCTAATGCACAACAATGCAGAATTAAAAACTATTTATGTAATCTAAAAACTATTAAGTAAATACACAAAGTATAACACAATAGTGTAGCCGAATTTCTGGTGAAGGGCTCTGAACTATCTCCTCAAGATTTCTCTAAATTAAGAGTTGAGGTGCCACTATGGCTCTCTTAGTTGAATACAAGTGTGAGCAAACAATCTCAAGTATATATTCAATAAAGCACAAATATATCAAGCATATAATGATGTAAATAATATAAGCATGCAAGATATAAAAACACAAGTGAGAGAGGGAGAGATAAGCAATCGCAAATATGAGAGAATTATTTTGAGGCTCGAGCATACTTTCTCTACATCCCCGCCTTCAACACTACGAAGGATTTCTAATAAAATTGATCCTGCAAGATCACTCGGTTTCGCAATACCTATAACGAGCTCCCTCAAGAACTCTTAGACTCGCAAGTCCCTCGCTAGTTCTCGCAAGAACAACACACGCAAGCACACTAGCTTTCTTAGGTCGCACCTCTACATCGAGCTCCTATAAGAACTCGTCACAACGTGAACCCACAAGTTCGCCACCTCAAATACAAAGATGAAAACTTGGTGATCTCTACAGTTTGATCACCAAAACACTCTTACAAATAAAGCACCTATGGGATAGATATGGAAATGAAAAGCTCAAGGTTGTGTGAGAAAACTAGATAGAATGAGTGGAGGAAAAACTCAATAAAGCTCTTTTGAAAACACAAGAGATTTACTCTTGAAAACTTTCTTTTAGATATGGAAATGAAGCTCTAAAAACTTGCTTAGAAACTCTGGAGAAGGGCTTTAGAAAATAGCTTAAAAATCTTATACAAAAATCTGACCAAAAGTCCCTTTTATAGAGGCATCAAAAAACTAGCCGTTGGGCCAGATTGGCCTGCCGGTCGACCGGCCGGTCGACTATGACCGTTGGGGTTGCCGATAGACTGTTCGATCTACCATACCAAGGTCAATGACCTATCGGTTGACCTAGGTAAGAACCAGAGAACATAGCTCTCTGGCCGATCGACTGCTCGATCGACCGGGGCCAGAACTAGAAAGTAAACTCTCTGGATCGATCGACCGCCCGGTCGACTGGCCCTCAAGCCAGGCTTGTGCATGTTGCCTGTGCACATCAATCGACCACTCGGTCAACCGACTTCTGGTTCGGTTGACCGGTCGGTCGACCGCCAGAAGCCCAGGTCTGGGTTATTAAAGGATTAAAACTTGGTCTTTTAATATTCTATAAAATCCCATAAAATCATATAAAATTTATAAAAAGAAGTTCATTGAAATACTTGAAGAACAAATATGTGTAACTAAAATTCAACATATATCACAAACTTTTTGACCTATTTTTGTGATATAAAAATATAGCTTTACACCAAAAATCGTATTTTTCAAAATCAATTTTCAATTTGATAAATGATTTTTTAAAACTTATTCAAATACAAAAATAAGATATTTTAAGCACTTTTGAAGTTTAGTGTGTATGGATATGATACAATACACATATAGGATGAAATATCTATGTTTTTGACAATTAAGCTCTAAAATAAGTTTTGACTTAAACAAAACTTAAACACATGATATAGAAACATCAAATAAGTTTTTCTAAACATTTGAACAATCAATGTGTATGGATGAAACTCAAAACACATAAAATCATATAAACTTGTTTTGATGAACTCTATTCATGAAACATAAAAATATCTACTTTGAAGCTCAAAACCAAAATGGTATTTTCTAAAATCAAAATTATTCTTATGGAAACACATATAAATTTTGTGTGTGTGTATGAGTTTGAGCAATCAACAACTAATTTATCCTTTACATTTTATCTAAAAATAAATTCTTAACACTTACAAAATTAGACTCAAGTCTTGAAAATCTTCTCTTCATCTTGACTTGGTCCAAACCTTGGTTCAACAAGCTAGACTCCTCTTGAGTATATGATACGATCTTGATGCGTGAGCTCTTGAATCAACACGTACTAGCTTCAAAACTTGACTTCGAATCTTTTGTTAAAACTAAACACCAACTAAGATATTGGTAGAATATCTGAAACTAAATGAGCACAAGATCATTAGTATTTAACTACATGAGTTAATCATCATCAAAACTAGAGTGATGGGTTCTTGGCCCAAACGCCCATCACTCTAGTTTTGATGATGATTAACTCATGTAGTTATACTACTAATGATCTTATGCTTATTTAGTTTCAGATATTCTACCAAGATCTTAGTCGGTGTTTAGCTTCAACAAAAGATTCGAAGTCAAGTTTTGAAGGAAGCACGTGTTGATTCAAGCGCTCGCGCATCAAGATTGCATCAAATACTCTATGAGGAGTCTAACTCCTGGATCAAGTTTGGACCAAGTCAAGATGGAGAAGAAGATTTTCAACAAGACTTGTGTCATGTTTGTAAGTGTTAAGATTTGTTTTTAGATAAAATGAAAAGGATAAATTAATTGTGGATTACTCAAGCTCATACACACACACACACACACACACAATTTATATGTATTTTCATAAAATAGTTTTGATTTTGGAAAATAATGCTTTGGTTTTGAGCTTCAAAGTATATATCCTTATGTTTTATGATTTGATTTCATCAAAACAAGTTTATATGATTTATATATGTTTTAGATTTCGTCCATGCACATTGTTGGTTCAAATGTATAAAAAAACTTATTTGATATTTCTATATCATATGTTTGAGTTTTGTATTTATCAAAACTTATTTTAGAGCTTATTGTCAAAAATATAGATATTTCATCTTATATGTGTATTAGATCATATCCATACACACTAAGCTTCAAAAGTGTTTAAAATATTTTATTTTTGTATTTGAAGAAGCTTTGAAAAAATTGTTTTTCAAATTGAAGATTGATTTTGAAAAATACAGATTTTGGTCTAAGGCAAAATTTCTAATTACAAAAATGGTCCAAAAATTTGTAATATGTATTGATTTTTGATCACATATATTTGTACTTTAAAGTATTTCAATGAACTCATTTTTGTAGATTTTATGTGATTTTATGAGATTTTATAAGAGTTTATAAGACCAAGTTTTTATTCTCAAAATTTCCTGACTGGCTTTCGGGCGGTCGACTGACCGGTCGACCGAACCAGAAGTCGGTCGACCGATTTGCACAGATATGTGCACAGCCTTTGGCTTAAGGGTCAGTCAATCGATTCAGAGAGTTCACTCTCTGGATCTGGCCTCCGTCGACCAGGCGGTCGACCGGCCAGGGAGCTTAGCTCCCTTGATCTTGCCGCGGTCGATCATCCGATCGACCGACAGATCATGACCAGGGTACGGTCGACCGGGCGGTCGACTGGCAGGCCCTAATGGTCAAAAATATGACTGTTGGCTGGTCGACCGAGCGGTCAACCGACAGGTCATCGACCAGCAGATTTGACCTCAACGACTATATTTTTGAAGTCTATATATAGGGGCTATTTTGGCTTGTTTTATACAAGATTTCAAGAGGGTTTCAAAATCAATTTTTCCCATCTCTCTTAGAGTTTTTCTCCACTTATTTTAGGGCTAATATTTTCATATCAAAAGGAGAGTTTTCAAGAGTGTTTTTAAAAGAGATTTCTTGAGTTTTTCACCACAACTCTATCTTGTTTTTCTCACACAAACTTGACCTTTTCATTGCCATATCTATCCTATAGGAGCTTTGTTGTGAGAGTGTTCTTAGATGATCAAAGTGTAGAGATCACCAAGTGTTCATCTTTGTATTTGAGGAGGCGAACTTACGGGTTCGTGTTGTGACGAGTTCTTATGGGAGCTCGGTGTAGAGGTGCGGCCTTGACAAGTTAGTGTGCCTGCGTGTGTTGTTCTTGCGGAAATAGGAGAGGGACTAGTGAGTCCAAGAGTTCTAGTGTGAACTCGTTGTAGGTGTTGCGGCACCGAGTGATCTTGCGGGATCGATTCTAGTGGAAATCCTTCGTAGTATTGAAGGCGGGGACGTAGAGCAAAGGAACTCGAACCTCGAAACAATTTTTCCATGTTTGCAATTGTTCTCTCTCTCACTTGTGTTTATATATCTTGCATGCTT
Organism: Agave tequilana; assembly: GCA_038442645.1. Taxonomy (NCBI): domain Eukaryota; kingdom Viridiplantae; phylum Streptophyta; class Magnoliopsida; order Asparagales; family Asparagaceae; genus Agave; species Agave tequilana. Next base: position 31,664 of record JAVJIF010026225.1, read on the forward strand.
ATATTGTTTACCTCTTTATATGCTTGATATACTTGTGCTTAATTGATATATGCTTGGGATATTTGCTCAAACTTGTATTCAACTAAGAGAGCCAAAGTGGCACCTCAACTCTTAATCTAGAGGAATCTTGAGGAGATAGTCCAGAGCCCTTCACCGAGAATTCGGCTACACTCTTGTGTTATACCTTGTGTGTTAGTTTAATAGCTTTAGTTTGCATAAATAGTTTTTAATTTCGCATCATTTGTATTAAATTAGCTAGTACACCTATTCTCCCCCTCTAGGTGTATTTCAATTGGTATCAGAGCTTGATGCTCTTGATTTGAATCTAACAACCTTGAGTTAAAGATCTTCATTTTAGCTAATCACAATATTTGTTTACACATACATATGGATTTTATGACACCTCCCATGTTTGATATTCTTAACATCCAAACTTGAAAAGTTAAGATGTCAATGTACCTCAAAGCCTAGAGATTCATGTTTATTTTGTCACTATTAAAGATTATTATTGTTTAAATGGCAAAAAACTTGAGGCTAATGCAAAAGCCCTTCATGCTTTAAGGTCTACCCTAAATAATGAATTTTTATCTAGTGTTGATAATTTTGATTCTACTTTTGTAGTATGGAACACATTTGTCTCCCTTGGTTAACAAAAACAATATTATATGGGGAGTGACTCGAATGATGGAAAGGATGCTTCCAACATATGCTACATGGTCCAAGGAGATAACCCCCTTGAGGTGAATTCTGAATTCGAGCTAGAAGAAGATATTGACATGCCTTATGATGAGCTTGCATCTTTTTATCAAAAACTTCTTGAAAAATATGAATTATTGAAGAAAGAAAAAGATTCTTTTAAAAAAATTTTGAAATTGTTTCAAAAGAAAATGAATTATTGAAAAAGGAGAATACTTCTTATCTTCAAAATTAAATGACATTTATGAAGGAACAATTCTTTAAAAAATAAAATTACTTTGGAGGAAAAAGAAAAAGAGATTGTTTTGAAAGAAAATAACTCTTTGAAAGGAAAATTATTTCAAAAGAAAAAGAAAACATTTCTAAAAAGAATAATAATTTTGATTCTCATTCTTGTCATGTCTCTCATGCTAATAATGTTGCACCCTCTTTTGATAAAAATGAGATTCATGTTTTGAAAAAGAGAATTGATTATTTGAGCTCAAATTTGAGCAATTGTGCACTTAACTATAACAAATTGAAAACCATGTTTCGCAAGAAACAAATTTCACATGTTCATGCACAAACCCCACAACATACATATACATATCATGCTCACACTCACACCACTCATATGCATGCTAGAGTGTACACATGTGCACATTGTGACCGCAAAGGCCATCTTGCAAGATTTTGCTTTGATAGATTAAATTCTATAAATTTTGCAAATAATAATGTGTGAGTTTTATTTGTTTCTAAACCCCGTGGACCCAAAAAGAAATGAGTACCAAAATTCCCACCACTTGTGTTTGATATAGGTGTGGCTCTCACATGACGTGAGAGGTATGGTGCCTTGGTGGTGGATGCATGAGCTAGATGGACATACCAAATTAATGCATCACCTTCAAGGATGTTTGTTGGGAGGACCACCATAGTTTGGAGACATAAAAAATAGTTCATATGGTTTGGTAACAATCTCTAACTCCTATTTTAGTTTACATGCTTTTGCAGTTGATGATTTTTAACATGTTTTGATTTTAATGCTCATTATGTTAAATGCAATGTTATTAAACATGTTATATATATATATATATATATATATATAAATAGTCTTTGATATACACCCATATTCATATGAGTTCATATTTTTTGTTCTCACTATTGTTTAACTACTATATATATGCTAGTTCTAAAAACACATGCATTTGGCCTAATGGTCATGTTTGTTTTGTACTTCATGTGGTAACTACTTGTTTAGATGTAGTTTTCGTTAAAACTTGTATTTATACTTGTACAAGTAGTGATCTACACTTGATTATCATATGTTTGTGCCTCATTACTCATTTGTACTCATTACATGTATATATAGCCTAGTTTTGATGATTCTTTCATTTATACTTGTTTTCCCTATCTTTGTACATATTTTGCTTCATGTATTGTTATTTTTGTCTAAAACTAATAAATATGCATGTATACCCTTGATTCACTTGACTACATGTAAAATTCTATTATGGACCCATTTGTGTTTGGGATATGTATATATATTTTTAGTTTCGATAGAACATACATATACCTTGAAGTTTGTTTAATAATTTTTTAAGATTTTAATATGGTGTTTTGAGCTTTATTATTTATTTACATGAATATGCTATTCACATGATTCTTGTGCACACAAGTTATTTTTTTTTACTCATGACTTTGTTTTCATGAGCTTTATAAATCTTGAGTGACAATTTTGTGTACTTGGCAATGTTTTATGACATATAAATGATTTGGTTTCATTTTTGAAGGATCTTTAACGAGTTTTTCAAAAATTACTTTAAACAAGTTATTTATTCTTCATTTGGTAGTGTTTTAAATTTACAACTATTTTTAAATCTTATTTTTGAAAACGTCTACCCTTAAAGGGCGGTAGGATGGGCGACCAAGCCTTATATACCCTTAATATATATCTTTTAAACTTGTGTATGAAGAGGGTGGTGGGTGTGAGTTATACACATGATCTTCATGGAATTTTATTTTTGAATATTCATATTTATTTCTTATATATGTATGCTTCAAATTTCAATTGGTATCATTTTCAATTGGTATTTCAAATTTCATACATACATATATATGATTTGATTGTGCTTGGTTTACAATTTCTTTATATTCTTAAAGCACAAATTATGTTTATGCTAAGCTTTATTTTATTCAAAATGTTAATTAGTATCATTATAAGCTTATGTATTGATTTCAATTGGTATTTATTGTTAGCCCAAGGTTATAATCACCCGATTTTGGAGTTTTGATGATTACAAAACATATATAGTTATTTGTACTAATCATATTTTAGTATTTAAGTTGTTTTAGGGTTCTATAAATTCAAGATGTTTTCTTCCCTAAAGGAAGGTGGTTCTGACTCAAGTTGACTCAATTCGAGATTAAGGATTCAAGTTATTCAACAATGCATATGGAGAAGCCCAAAATTGAAGATCTTGTAGTCACCTAGAACCTTTTGTTGGAACTTGATTTTGATGAAGACATTTGTGATGCTATGTCATTTGGAGCTCTACCACAAGCCTATTCAAGAGTTCTTCATGATCAAGACTTCCCAAAGAGAGTTGCAAATGATATGTTTTGTAATGATTAAATAGCATGTTAAAAGCCTTGATGCACACACATATCATAGCTTTATAGTCGACTTATATCTCTTTATAGTCAACTTATACTAGGTATAGTCGACTTTACCGTTTTCCCTAGTCGACTAGCCTTGTGTCCAAAAAGACCCCAACTCTCTATTTGTCTCTGTTAGTCGACTTAACAGAATATCTAGTCGACTAATAGACTTTTGTAGTCGACTTGACCCTTTTCCCTAGTCGACTAATCCCTAGCCTAGTCGACTTATAATATGATTGTGGTCGACTTGGTTCAGTTTCTAGAAACTTGTCATTTGAATTTAACTTGACCTAGTCGACTTGGTCTTGACTGTGTCGACTTGGTCTTGACTGTGTCGACTAACCCAGTGAAATTTCCCTACCCTAGTCGACTAACCTAAATCTCAAGTCGACTAATGGCAGTTTCTGACTGTTGGACAGTTTCTGTTTTCTGGTATTTTCTGCAACGTTATCCAACGTTTGTATGTTCAAATTGGACCTAATAACTATCTTAACTAACCCTAGAGTACAGTTATAAATAGGGTTGTTAATCTCAAATGTTGGTCCCGATATGATGCCAAATGTGGATCTAATATACGAAGTCAACACTCACAAGAATATTAGTATAAAGGAAATAAAAGTACTTGCAAATAAAGAAAAACAAATCACAGAAAAGTTAACAATCGCAAACACGTGTGATTTATCCTGGTTCGGCCCTCGTGACCTACACTTGGTATCAGAGCAGGAACAACATTTAGTATCAGAGCCCTGCATATCCAGTCAACAATCTTCAAGGATGGCAACGAAGTTCCCTTCGTCACAATTCAAAGAAGGACATTCTACACAACGTCCACCGCTATTTGACGGATCCAACTATAACTATTGGAAGTATAGAATGAAGATCTACTTGCAATCGCTCAACTACGAACTTTCGAATACTGTAGAAGCACCGTACACCAAACCGGCTGCCCACTACAACGCTTGGAGTGATGATCAAAAGAAGAATACGAACCTTGACGCCAAAGCGATGAATGTTTTGTTCTGTGTCTTAACCAAAGAAGAGTTCAACCGTGTGTCAACAGCCACTTCTGTAAATCAAATATGGCATACTCTTCAGGTAACACATGTAGGCACAAATAAAGTTAAGGAATTTAAAATTTCTGTTCTTGTCCACAGGTTTGAACTTTTCAAAATGAAGGAGAATGAAACCATCTCAGAAATCGTTACAAGATTCACCGACATAACCAATTCCTTAGCATTCCTTGGAAAGGAATACACCCAAGTCGAAAAAGTTCGCAAGATCCTTCGTGCACTCACATCAGTTTGGGAGAAGAAGACAACCGCAATCGAAGAAGCGAATAATCTCTCAACAATATCGTTAGAAAACCTTATTGGCAATCTAATGGCATATAAAGTGTAACTCGAAGAAAGAAAGAAGGATGAACAACAATCTCTCTCAAAGAAGAAAGAACTTGCCTTTCATGCATCCTCCGACACGAACAATTCAGATGACGATGAAGAGAAGATGGCAATGCTTTCAAGAAAATTCAGAAGATTCTTAAAGTAAGGTAAATTTAAATGTTTTAATTGCAATAAAACAGGTCATATGAAGAAGGATTGCCCTTTGCTCAAAAATAAAGGTAAATTCAAGAGCAAAAAGTTCAGAAAGAAGAAAGACTACCTAGCATCATGGGAAAACAGTGATTCCTCTTCCTCTGACGAAGAAGAAACCACTGAACATGTCAACATCTGTTACATGGCGCTAGAAGAAGATGAGGTACAATATACTGAACTTTTAGATGCATTCCATGAATTATTCAATGATCTAAAGATTGAAAAATGAAAAATAAAGTTTTATTAAAGGAAAATGAAAAATTTTTCAAAGAAAATTCATGTTATGTTTCACAAGTTTCTTCTATAAATTCTCAAAAAGATGAGTTTGAAAAAGTTATATCATCATTGAAGAAGGATAATGAGAAATTTATAAAAGAAAATATTTTGCTTAAAAAGGAAACTGTGTCTTTAAATGAAAGAATTTCTGTGTTAGGTAAAGACATATCAGTTTTCAAAATGAGAAATGAAGAGATTTTGAAAAATGTGACTAAGTTTAATCAAGGAAAAGAAAAATTGAATGATTTGTTATCATATCAAAAGATTTCACATAATCATTATGGTCTTGGATTTTTTTGAAAATCTTCATATGTTAGTAATTCATATAATTCTTTTGTGAAAAGAAAGTCTAATAATATTTCAAAAAGAATTAAGACTAAGTTTATATGGATTCCTAAAAACTTAAGCATTTTTGACAAAAATACTTATATTGCATCATACATACATGATATATGTAATTCATGCAATTATGTGTAAACTAACAGATGGAAACCAAATTCAAATTGGGTTTGGTCTCCTAAAGGTTAATGTTTTTCTCTTATGATTGGTACCATCTAACGTTTATCTTTCAGGTACCATATAAGAAGTTGATGAGAACAATATTTCATATATATGTATACTTGTTATGATATATTTGTTGCAGGGGGAGAACACCAATGTTTCTATATTTGTTATAACCCATTTTCTTTAGGGGGAGAAAATATAACTTATTTTCTTTAGGGGGAGCATTCGTGCACACAAAGTGTCATCATCAAAAAGGAAGAGAATGTTGGAACTTGATTTTGATGAAGACATTTGTGATGCTATGTCATTTGGAGCTCTACCACAAGCCTATTCAAGAGTTCTTCATGATCAAGACTTCCCAAAGAGAGTTGCTAATGATATGTTTTGTAATGATTAAATAACATGTTAAAAGTCTTGATGCACACACACATATCATAACTTTATAGTCGACTTATACTAGGTATAGTCGACTTGACCATTTTCCCTAGTCGACTAGCCTTGTGTCCAAAAAGACCCCAACTCTCTATTTGTCTATGTTAGTCGACTTAACAGAATATATAGTCGACTAATAGACTTTTGTAGTCGACTTGACCCTTTTCCCTAGTCGACTAATCCCTGGCCTAGTCGACTTATAATATGGTTGTGGTCGACTTGGTTCAGTTTCCAGAAACTTGTAATTTGAATTTAACTTGACCTAGTCGACTTGGTCTTGACTATAGTCGACTAACCCAGTAAAATTTGCCTACCCTAGTCGACTAACCCAAATCTCAAGTCGACTAATAGCAGTTTCTGACTGTTGGACAGTTTCTGTTTTCTGGTATTTTCTGCAACGTTATCCAACGTTTGTATGTTCAAATTGGACCTAATAACTACCCTAACTAACCCTAGAGTACAGCTATAAATAGGGTTGTTAATCACAAATGTTGGTCCCGATATGATGCCAAATGTGGATCTAATATACGAAGTCAACACTCACAAGAATATTAGTATAAAGGAAATAAAAGTACTTGCAAATAAAGAAAAACAAATCACAGAAAAGTTAACAATCGAAACACGTGTGATTTATCCTGGTTCGGTCCTCGTGACCAACAATTGGTACCAGAGCAGGAACAACACCTTTGTAAGAATTAGTATGTTAAAGAGTAAGGATATGATAGTTGTGCTCAAGAAAACACACACACAAATACACTCTTCAAAATACAAGTTTTTGGTTTTGTTGGTTTTGGTGCATGTTTTATTTATATACATGTCTCAAAATATTTCATATTTTTACATCTAGTTTAATACATGTATTTCATCCCTTATAGCGTGCTACTTAAACTTCAAACCATTTAAAAATATTTCAAAAATTATTCAAAGTTCAAAATTTCTTTATTTGTATTCTGTTTCAGGCCTTACAGTCGACCAGGCGGTCGACCGGATCTATTTCAAGCCAGATCGGTCGACCATCCGGTCGACCAAGCCCTGTGGCCTTGGGCGCGCATGTTAGTGCACGTCTGCCGGTCGACCGGGCCAGTTGACCGACAGACCTTGTGGTTGACCGACCGGTCGACCGACTACAAGACCCTAACTCTCGAGTTTTGTCGTTCGACCGGCCTGGTCGACCGACAGTTCAAAACTTTCTTTTTGTTTAGCCTACGGTCGACCAGACCAGTCGGACGTAGCCAACGGCTCTTCTGCCATATGGCCTGCTGGTCTACCGGCCCGGTCGACCGACAGCCGTCAAAGAACCCAACGGCCCTTTCTTGAATTCTGGTTTGTTTTTAATGCTAACAGCTCTTTTGCCATATGGCCTCCCGGTCGACCGGCCCGGTCGACCGACAGCCGTCAAAAGACCCCAACGGCCCTTTCTTGAATTCTGGTTTGTTTTTAATGCTTCCTATACCTATTTCTGAATTCCTAGTGGCTAAACTCTGCCTTAATGACCTAGTATCAATTATGGATGATATGTATTCACTCACTATAAATAAAGGTCATTGGTATTTGTTTTTGACAAGAAAAATTCCCAAGCTTTCAAGTTTTTCAAAAAAGAAGAAAGTTTACTTGCATTGTTTTTCAAAGTTCTTTCATTTGCAAAAGTTTTCAGTTGATCTACAAGTTTCTTTTACTTCTTTACAACTGAAATTTTTCTCACTTCACTTCTTAAGCCAAAAATCATCTCCCCTCTATAAGAAGTTGTAAGAGAGAGTTTGTGGTCTTTTGATCACCAAGTGACTTGTATTTCCTTGTGTTGAGATCCCTCTTGTGTAGAGGTTGGATTGGTTGGAGATGGGTACTCTGGTCTTGTGTAGACCAATTGTAATCCCCTTGGGTGTAAAGGTTCCAGTGTGAAAATTTCTTCGTAGATTTAGTGGAAATCCTTCATAGTGGTGAAGGCGGGGACGTAGAGCAGTGGCTTGATTCTCGAAACAAATTACTTGTGTTTGTGATTGGTTTCCTCATTACTTTTCAGTGCTTTACATTTCTAACTTGTGATACCACTTGCTTGCACTTCATTATTGCACTCATTTCATTTACTTGCATTTTCGGTCTTTACTCATTTTAACAAGAAAGCAATTACGCGCCTCAACTCATAATCTAGAGGAATCAAAGAGGAGAAGTTCTAGATCCCTTCACGGGGAATTCGGCTTCAATTTCTTATTTTGAGTGACCGTTTGCATCATTCAACTTACTTGTTTAAAAAGATCATTAGATTAGCATTAACACCTATTCACCCCCCTCTAGGAGTTTTTCAATTGGCATCAGAGCTTTGGTCTCTAGGTTCTTGGCTTAACATCCTTAGAGAGATCCTATATTGCTAATCACTCTATTCATATTTTATCCTCATACACTTAGTTAAAATGGCCGAAGGAATTAAGACCCCACCCAAGTTTGATGGCCTTAACTTTCCCATATGGAAGGTTAAGATGACCGTGTTTTTGCAACCTTAGGGAGCCGGGTTGCAAAGCCGGTGACTAAACCATTTAGCGCACCTCTTGGTGATGAGGACACTTGGTCCGACATTATCACGAAAGAGTTTGACGCTAATGCTAAGGCACACTATGCCTTACTTCAAGCTCTTAATGACGATGATATTGCTAGAGTCTTTCACTGCAAATCCGCTTATAAGATTTGGACTCACCTACTAGTCACTTATGAGGGAACTTCATAAGTAAAGAGGGCCAAAATCGACCTTCTTCGTTCCCAATATGAAAACTTTTCCAATCAAGAGAATGAAACCATAGATGATATGGTTACAAAATTTATAAGGGTAACTAACGGTCTTTCTTCTTTAGGTGACGGGATTGACAATGACTAAAAAGTAAGGAAGATCATCGTGCACTCCCTTCATCTTGGGAAGTCAAAGCCACAACTTTGAAGGAGCTCAATGACAAGGAAGAAATGGAGCTCATCGGTCTCATTGGGAATCTCAAGACCCATGAGATGGAAAGAAAAGTAAGAGAAGAAATGGTCCTCCAAAGAAGAAATCAATAGCTTTCAAAAGCTCTTCCACCTACTCCGGTGAAGATGATGATGAAGAGGATGATGAAGATCTTTCTTTTCTTATGAAGAATGTTCGGAGAATGTACAACAAGGCCAAATTCCAAAATAGAAGAAGATTGCAAGATAAAGAAGAGAAGAAAATCATTTGCTTTAATTGCCAAAAATCAGGACACATTGTTGCGGAATGTCCGAAGAATAAAGGCAAACCCTCCACTTTCAAGAAGCCATACAAAAAGAAGGCTTTAAAGTCTACTTGGGATTCAAAGAGTGAATCTGATGAGGAAGTCGACACCGCCAACATGTGCTTCATGGCAAATGAAAGCACAAGTAAGGTAAACCTCGATACATCTATTGATGATTGTGAATTATCTATAGATGAATTAGGAGAAGCTTTTGAAGCACTATCTCATAACTATGATTTTCTCAAAAAGAAATACTCAAAAATGAAAAAGGAAAATGAATCACTTAACCACAAAGTTTTCATTCTCACAAAAGAAAAAGATGATTTATTTTCAACACTTGCTTCCACACAAAAGAATTTTGATAATTATAAAATTTCTTACAATGGTAAATTTTCACTAGTTGATAAAGATGAGATTTTCATACTAAAGAAGAAAATTGACTCATTAGGAGATGTTTTAAAGAAATATGAATTTGATAAAAGTAGACTAGAGACTATGTTTCCTAAGAAACATATCCCAAAGAAACAATCACATGCTACACACACTCATGTTCAGAAATCACAACCATTACATCATGCTAAACACCCTAAACACGTCCACACTTCACATACTCATCATGCATTCATGTATGGTAAAGTTTATGCATGCACATATTATGGCCGAAAGGGTCATTTGGTTAAATTTTTCTATGATAGGATAAATGCTTCACATAATCATGTTTGGGTTTGGAATACTAACATTTAAGGATCCAAGAAAGTTTGGGTACCAAAGTCAATGATTTTGTTAAATGATGTTAGTACATTCTAAAACCCAATGATGTAAGGAGCGGTGGTATCTTGATAGTGGTTGCTCAAGGCACATGACTTGGGATATCAATAACTTTGCAACCCTATCAAGATACCATGAAGGTGGCACCGTCACCTTCGGAGATGACGCCAAAGGAAAAATTATTGGTATTGGTAATGTTAAACTTGGTACATCTCCTTTAATAGAAAATGTTGTTTTAGTTGATGGCCTCAAGCATAATCTCTTGAGTATTAGTCAACTTTGTGATAAAGGTTTTAATGTTGTTTTTGATGACCTAGCATGTAGTGTAATTGATAGACAAACAAATGCATGTATATTTTCTGGTTTCGTGAAAACAATGTATACATGATTGATATGTCTAATATGCTATGCAATGCTACTTGTTTGAATGCCTTCAATGATGACTCTTGGTTATGGCATAGGAGATTAGGCCATATTTCTTTTGACCATCTATCTAGATTAAACAATAAGAAAATGGTGAAAGATATTCCTTACTTGAAATTTGAAAAGGACCGCATTTGCAATGCGTGCCAACTTGGGAAACAAACCAAGTCCTCTTATAAATCCATCAAGGATATCATGACATCATGACCTTTGGAGTTGATTCATATGGATTTGTTTGGTCCTACAAAAACCAAAAGTCTATGTGGGAATTGTTTTGCATTCGTTTTAGTTGATGATTTCTCTCGTTTTACTTGGGTTTTCTTTTTAGAACATAAAAATCAAGCCTTTTCACATTTTCAAGCCTTTAGGAAAAGAGTTGAAAGGAAAAGATTCTTTTATTTTAAGAATAAGAAGTGATAGTGGTGGTGAATTCAATAACAAACCCTTTACCACTTTTTGCGAAGAATATGGAATTAAGCATGAACTATCTTGTCCTAGAACTCCATAACAAAATGTAGTCGTTGAGAGGAAAAATCGTACATTACAAGAGATGGCTAGGACAATGATAAATGAGTACGGTCTCCCTCAATACCTATGGGCCGAGGCCGTAAACACTTCTTGCTACATATCAAATAAGGTTTTCTTATGCAAAAACACTTCTAAAATATCTTTTGAGATTTATTATTCAAGAAAACCAAATGTTTCATACTTTAAAGTTTTTGATTGTAAATGTTTTGTTTTAAATACTAAAATAATTTAGGTAAATTTGATGCAAAATCATATGAAGTAATTTTTATTGGTTACTCTAACACTAGTAAAGCTTATAAAGTCTTCAATAAATCATCTTTGACTATTGAAGAATCTATACATGTAAAGTTTAAGGAATCTAATGTGTTTGTTGAGAATGTTATAGAAATAGATTCCCTAAATGAAAACATGGAGAGGATTACTTTGAAGGACTCACCTACTCTTGAAGACAAGCCAAAGGTTGATGAGAAAAATGAAGTTCAAGAAGTTGAAGTGGAGACAACACAACCACTTCCAAAAGATTGGAGATTCACTCTACATCATCCGAAGAATCTTATTATAGGTGAAGTATCAAAAGGGGTAACTACTCGTTCTAAACTTCATGATCTTTGTGGGCACTATGCATTTATTTCTCATTTTGAACCAAAGAACGTCCTCGAAGCCGAGGGCGACTCATATGGTTGCTTGCCATGCAAGAGGAGCTCAATCAATTTAAGCGCAACCAAGTTTGGCATCTTGTTCCTAGGCCCCATGATAGACCAACAATTAGTACTAAATGGATCTTTAGGAATAAGTTAGATGATTCGGGCATTGTTGTTAGGAATAAAGCTAGGTTAGTGGCCTAAGGTTACACTCAAGTCGAAGGTATCAATTTTGAGGAAACTTTTGCATCCGTAGCACGGCTTGAAGTCATACGGATGACACTTGCATTTGCTTCATATAAAGATTTTAAACTTTTTCAAATGGATGTAAAAAGTGCTTTCTTAAATGGATTTATCGAAGAAGAAGTGTGTGTTAAACAACCCCCCGGTCTGTTGATCCTACACATCCAGAATTTATTTTCAAACTAGACAAAGCTCTTTATGGTTTAAAAACAGGCCCCTAGGGCTTGGTATGAAAGACTTTCTTCATTTCTTATTTCAAATGGTTTTACTAAAGAAAAAATAGATACTACTTTGTTTACCAAACATGTTGAAAATGATATACTTATAGTTCAAATATATGCTGATGATATTATATTTGGTTCTATTAATGAAAATCTTTGCAAAGCTTTTGATTCATGCATGAAGGAGGAATTTGAGATGTCTATGATGGGCGAGCTTAACAAATTCCTTAGTCTCCAAATCAAGCAAAGGAAGGATGGGATTTTTATCAATCAAGCCAAGTACACGAAGGAACTTATCAAGAAATTTAGGCTTGAAGGGGCTAAGACAAGCAAAACTCTCATGGCCACCACCACAAAGCTTGATAAGGATGAACAAGATATAGATGTAGACATTAAACTCTATCGTAGCATGATTGGTAGTTTGTTATATTTAACGGCTAGTAGGCCAAACATTATGTTTTGTGTATGTCTTTGTGCTCGATTTCAATCGTGTCCTAAAGAGTCCCATTTGATTGCGATAAAACGCATTATTAGATACCTTAAGGGCACAATTGAAATGGGTTTGTGATATCTGACGATCGGACAATTTTCCATGACGAGTTTTTCGGATGCCGACTATGCGGGTTGTAGAGTGGATAGGAAGAGTATAAGTTGAACATGTCAATTTTTCGGTAATTATCTTGTTTCATGGTCTTCCAAGAAACAAAATTCGGTAGCCCTCTCAACCGTCAAGGCGGAGTATGTTGTGGCGGGGACTTGTTGTGCACAAGTCCTTTGGATGAAACATACTCTCCTTGACTATGATTTGCATTATGACCATATTAAAATATTTTGTGATAATCTAGTACCATTCATCTGACTAAAAATGCAAATCAACATAGTAAGACTAAGCACATTGACATTCGATATCACTTTCTTAGAGATCATTATGAGAAAAGTGATATTGAAATTGATTATGTTTCTACCAATTTTTAACTTGCCGATATTTTTACAAAACCACTAGAGTATAATAGATTTTCTTTCATTTGTGGTGAATTGAATGTTTGTGTTATGGATTCATGAAAATTTTTTTTAAACAATGTTTATTTTTTTACCCTTTTTGATGCATGACAAAAAGGGTGAGAAAAAGTTAGTTTATTGCTTTGAGTTATTGTTTCTTTTGATGTTTTCTTTCTCATACAATTCATTCATGTATATAGCCATTCATATATATAGCATGATTTGAGGGGGAGCCTCCAAGCTCCATTTCCCATTTTTTTGTTAAATAACTCATATGTTTTGTCATCATCAAAAAGGGGAGATTGTTGGCCCAAGGTTACAATCACCTAGTTTTGGAGTTTTGATGATTACAAAACATATATAGTTATTTATACTAATCATATTTTAGTATTTAAGTTTGTTTCAAGGTTCTATGAATTCAAGATATTTTCTTCCCTAAAGGAAGGTAGTTTTGACTCAAGTTGACTCAATTCGGGATCAAGGATTCAAGTTATTCAACAATGCATATGGAGAAGCCTAAAATTGAAGATCTTCTAGTCACCTAGAACCTTTATAAGAATTAGTATGTTAAAGAGTAAGGATATGATAGTTGTGCTCAAGAAAACACACACACAAATACACTCTTCAAAATACAAGTTTTATGTTTTGTTGATTTTGGTGCATGTTTGATTGATATACATGTCTCAAAATATTTCATAATTTTATATCTAGTTTAATACATGTATTTAATCCCTTATAGCATGCTACTTAAACTTCAAACCATTTTAAAATATTTTAAAAATTATTCAAAGTTCAAAATTTCTTTATTTGTATTCTGTTTCAGGCCTTACGGTCGACCGGGCGGTCCATCGGATCTATTTTAGGCCAGATCAGTCGACCGGGCCTTGTGGCCTTGGGCGTGCACGTCCATGCACATCTGCCAGTCGACCAACCGATCGACCGACTACAAGACCCTAACTCTCGGGTTTTGTCGGTTGACCGGCCCGATTGACCGATAGTTCAAAACTTTCTTTTTGTTTAGCCTGTGGTTGACCGGACCAGTAGACCGTAGCCAACGCTCTTTTGCCATGTGGCCTGCCGGTCGACCGGCCCGGTCGACCGACAGCCGTCAAAAGACGCCAACGGCTCTTTCTTGAATTCTGGTTTTTTTTTTTAATGCTTCCTATACCTATTTCTGAATTCCTAGTGGCTAAACTCTACCCTAATGACCTAGTATCAATTATGGATGATATGTATTAACTCCCTATAAATAGAGGTCATTGGTTATTTGTTTTTGACAAGAAAAATTCCCATTGTTTCAAGTTTTTCAAAAGAGAAGAAAGTTTACTTGCATTGTTTTTCAAAGTTCTTTCATTTGCAAAAGTTTACAGTTGATCTACGAGTTCCTTTTACTTCTTTACAACTGAAATTTTTCTCACTTCACTTCTTGAGCCAAAAATCATCTCCACTCTATAAGAAGTTATAAGAGAGAGTTTGTGGTCTTTTGATCACCAAGTGACTTGTATTTTCTTGTGTTGAGATCCCTCTTGTGTAGAGGTTGGATTGGTTGGAGTTGCGTACTCCGGTCTTGTGTAGACCAATTGTAATCCCCTTAGATGTAAAAGTTTCGGTGTGAAAATTTTTTTGTGGATTTAGGGGAAATCCTTCATAGTGGTGAAGGCGGGGACGTAGAGTAGTGGCTCGAACCTCGAAACAAATTATTTGTGTTTGGATTGGTTTCCTTATTGCTTTTCATTACTTTACATTTCTAACTTGTGATACCACTTGCTTGCACTTCATTATTGCACTCATTTCATTTACTTGCATTTCCGGTCTTTACTCATTTCAACAAGAAAGCAATTACGCGCCTCAAATCATAGTCTAGAGGAATCAAAGAGGAGAAGTTCTAGAGCCCTTCAAGGGGAATTCGGCTTCAATTTCTTGTTTTGAGTGACGGTTTGCATCATTCATACTTACTTGTTTTAAAAAATCATTAGATTAGCATTAACACCTATTCACCCCCCCTCTAGGTGTTTTTCATTTATTTGGTATCAAAATGTACTTCATGTTTCACCTTAATTAGTATCAAAATCTACTATTGGTATCTTAAAATTTTTTTAGTAGTACCTACATTTGTTTTTGTCAACTACTATTTGATTTTATTGGTATCAAAATTTGTTTTGTTGACTTCAAGAAATTTCAAATTTTTGTTTTAAAAAGTGGATTCAAAATTTGTTGATATGTTTTGCCTATATGCAAGGGGAGCTTAACATCTTCTCTAGATAGATTCATGTTGAGTTATCTCACATTAAGGAACTTGACCTCTCTTCTTTATGTGATACGCGTGTGTAGGGGGAGCTTAACATCTCCATTTATACATTATATATTATGCTTTATGTGGGTTTGGGTCTAGTCATCCCTTCTCCATGTAATGCATATATGCAGGGGGAGCTAACTTTACATCTCTCCTCTTCATGAATGTATGTCGCATATACATCTTTATTGTTTGTTTGTCTTCGCCCCTTTATTGATGAATTGATAAAAATAGGGAGAAGAATTTAGTGAGTTTATATATGCATGCTTAATATTGATATTTATGCATATTTATTTGTGTTTAGTTTATGCATTTTATTGAATATCCCTATTGTTTATGTTATGCATGAGTTAAGGGGAAGCTTCTATGAAGCTTAACTTTAATCCATGCATATATAACTCCATGATTTTTGTCATCATCAAAAAGGGGGAGATTGTTGGCCCAAAAGTCCATCACTCTAGTTTTGATGATGATTAACTCATATAGTTATAGTACTAATGATCTTGTGTTTATATAGTTTTAGATATTTAATTAAGATCTTAGTCGGTGTTTAGATTCAACAAAAAATTTGAAGTCAAGTTTTGAAGCTAGCACGTGTTGATTCAAAAGCTCGCGCATCAAAATCGCATCAAGTACTCTAGGAGAAGTCTAGCTCATAGATCAAGTTTGGACCAAGTCAAGATGGAGAAGAAAATTTTCAAAAGAAGATTTCAAGAAGACTTGTGTCATGTTTATAAGTGTTAAGATTTATTTTTAGATAAAATATAAAAGATAGATTAGTTGTAGATTGCTCAAGCTCATATACACATGCACACAAAATTTATATGTGTTTTCATAAAATAGTTTTGATTTTAGAAAATACCGTTTTCGTTTTGAGCTTCAAAGTATATATCCTTATATTTTATGATTAGATTTTATCAAAACAAGTTTATATGTGTTTTGGATTTCATTCATACATATTGTTGGTTCAAATGTTTAGAAAAACTTATTTGATGTTTCTATATCATGTGTTTGAGTTTTGTATTTATCAAAACTTATTTTAGGGCTTATTGTCAAAACATAGATATTTCATCTTATATGCATATTGAATCATTTCCATACACACTAAGTTTCAAAAGTGTTTAAAATATCTTATTTTTATTTTTGAAGAAGTTTTGAAAAAATCGTTTTTCAAATTAAAGATTGATTTTGAAAAATACAGATTTTTGTCTAAGGCAAAATTTCTATATTACAAAAATGGTTCAAAAACTTGTAATATGTGTTGATTTTAATCACACATATTTATACTTCAAAGTATTTCATTGAACTCATTTTTGTAGATTTATGTGATTTTATGAGATTTTATAAGAGTTTATAAGACCAAGTTTTATTCTCAAAATTTCCTAACCTGGTTTCCTAGCAGTCGACTGGTCGACCAAGCCAGAAGTCGGTCGACCAGGCAGTCGACCGATATGCACAGATACGTGCACAGCCTTTGTCTTGAGGGCCAGTCGACCGCTGTATACCGATCCAGAGAGTTCACTCTCTGGATCTGGCCCTGGTCAACCGACCAGAGAGCTTTGCTCTCTTAATCTTGTCGCGGTTGACCGGCTGGTTAACCGACAGATCATAATCAGGGTACGATCAACCAGGCAGTCAACCGGCAGGCTCCAATGGTTAAAAATGTGACCGTTGGCCGGTCGACCGGCCGGTCTTTTGACCTGCAGATTTGACCCCAACAGCTATATTTTTGAAGTTTATATAAGGGGGTTGTTTTGGCTTGTTTTATACAAGATTTCAAGAGGGTTTCAAAGCCAGTTTTTTTCATCTCTCTTAGAGTTTTTCTCCACTTATTTTAGGACTAATATTTCTATATCAAAAGGAGAGTTTTCAAGAGTGTTTTCAAAAGAGATTTCTTGAGTTTTTCACTGCAACTCTATCTTGTTTTTTTACACAAACTTGAGCTTTCCATTGTCATAACTATCCTATAGGAGCTTTGTTGTGAGAGTGCTTTTAGGTGATCAAGGTGTAGAGATCACCAAGTGTTCATCTTTGTATTTGAGAAGGCGAACTTGCGGGTTCGTATTGTGACGAGTTCTTGTGGGAGCTCGGTGTAGAGGTGCGGTCTCGCTTGCGTGTGTTTTTCTTGCGGGAACAGGAGAGGGATTAGTGAGTCCAAGAGTTCTAGTGTGAACTCATTGTAGATGTTGCGATACTGAGTGATCTTGCGGGATCGATTCTAGTGAAAATCCTTCATAGTGTTGAAGGCAGGGACGTAGACAAGGGTGCTCGAACCTCGAAATAATTCTCCCGTGTTTGCGATTGCTCTCTCTCTCTCTCACATGTGTTTATATATCTTGCATGCTTATATTATTTTTCTCTTTATATGCTTGATATACTTGTACTTAATTGATATAAGCTTGGGATTGTTTGCTCACACTTGTATTCAACCAAGAGAGCTATAGTGGCACCTCAACTCTTAATCTAGAAGAATCTTGAGGAGATAGTCCAGAGCCCTTTACCGGAACTTTGGCCACCCTCTTGTGTTATACCTTGTGTGTTAGCTTAATAACTTTAATTTGCATAAATAGTTTTTAATTCCACATCATTTGCATTAGATTAGCTAGTACACCTATTCACCCCTCTCTAGGTGTATTTCACAATCTCTCCCTTTTTGATGATGACAAAACTCATGGAGTTCTATATGATGATTAAAGATAAGCTTTATAGAAACTCCTTAACTCATGCATAACATAAAACTAATAAATATTCAATGTAAGCGCATAAACAAACAAACATATATGTATAAACAACAAATATTTAATATGTATATAAACTCTAAATTCATCTCCCGCTTTTTGTCAATTCATCAACAAAGGGCTGAAAACAAACAAACAAAAAAGATGTATATGCGATATACATTCATGCGTTAAGTTAGCTTCCTCTGCATACATGCATTACATGGAGAAGAAATGACTAGACACTAACCAACATAAGCATAATATACAATGAATAGATGGAGATGTTAAGCTCCCCCTACACATGTGTATCATATAAGGAAGAGAGGTCAATGTAACGCCCCGATCCTAAAGATACGGAGACCCATACGCGAGGAAAATACCCCACGTATACACGCTAAGCCTCAATTGTAACCTGAACAAGCTATAAATCAGAACTAAAATAATCATCGATCACTGCAATAATACATATAGTCAACCACGCATGATATCATATGAATCAAGAGCTAGAATAGTGACTGGAATAAGAACTGAACTGATATGACAAGAATCAGGAAGTAATATGAAAGCTAAAAAGATGAGAGTACCAGAATAGAATAGGAAGAAGCTCCAGCTATTCGCGAAGCATACGGCCTCAACGAACACCTGCACAAAGGAAACCAACCGTCCAATAGCTGGACGTGCAAACCTAGGGTCGTCAAAACGCGACCATAATGAGTGTGTGTGTAAAGGGGAAACAGCTCGTGCAGAAGAAACAATGTGCATAATTAGTAATAAGAGCAACTGAAGATAAAAGAGACCATATAACAGATAAATAAAAGAACTGTAATAAATATAATAACAACACGAATAAAGATAGGCAACAACTGATCAATAGTAAGCAAGCAACTTCTGTCACAATAGGTAACCTATCATATGTCACTAGGCTGGTATCCAAGTCTGGTCAGAGTTATAGTTATATGTCTATCACAGTAATATAAATATACAGTCAGGTGATTAATGTCAGTCACAATACATTAACAGTTTATTTTCATTTATTATGTCAGCGAACACCAATTGCCACCTGTAATAGATGCATCCCATACTACGCCTACTACATGTGTCAACCGGAGTCCTAAGTTATTGAAACTGATTGGTTGGAGACATTGTCCATGTTTTAGGTGGGTCCCGTACATACCCGGGACCACGGCCTCAGTTTCCTGGCGCTGAACCAGGCCGTACCGCTAGGTACTCAGTAACAGTAACAGTAATCTCACTGTGAAAACAGTGGAACAGTAACAGTAACAGATGGGATGTCAGTCATCCCCCAGGAACCCTGCAGTGGAACCCTCAGTCGGCTGCGCAACCTGATCCTAGGTCCACCCAAAATACAGACGCTGTCTCCTCCATCAATTTCCCCAATCCCGGTGTAAGTTGTCCATTTACATATTATTCATTCAATTCAGTTAAACCAGTCAATGTCCATATTATCTAGAACACTGGGACGATACGGTGACAGTAACAATAACAGTACAGTAACAGTCAATCAGTAATTGTATACATGGTGAACAATATCAGTAACAGTGAACAGTAACAGTAACCGTGTATACGATGAACAATAGGACTGTACCGTGGTTACGGTCAAACAATCATTTCCCAGTAACTTTCAATAACATGGATATAATAACAGTAACAGTCTAGCTACTGCTCAACGAACGGTCTCAACTAAAGCTGACCATAATCTCATCCATCCATGCTAAAGAGATATCAATAACTAATCCATCAACTTATAGTCTCAATACAATTCTCATGAATCACTAAGTATCAGTCCGTATCAGTGCAATCCAAAACGGTGACTATCATATCAATGAATCTGTAATTAGTCCTCTCCTCAACACCAATATGTTCTAATCCTATACCTCAACAACTGAGATCAAATAATAACTATTATCAAACTCCAAAAATGTAGATCACTATCATAATAAATCATCTCTGATAACTGAAATAGTCAATAACTAATCATGAAGTATATAGTATGTCCTTGAGATCATCAGGTCAACATATACTGAATCATATCGAAGTAAGGGAATCATCCTCAAATAACTTATGGTCTAGAATATCTACTCTTGATACTCAACATCAACAACATATCATTTATCAGACCCCAAATGCCAACAATGTCCATCTCATCTCAATATCAGTCAGGCTCCAATGAAAGGAATATAGATTCCGGGTACTTCTAACTCAAGATCAATCTAAGACACAACTCAACTAATCCAGTCATATCTGATATGTCCTCAATTACTCACTAATAAAGTCTTGTCTAATTACTGATCATCATTCTATGTGAATAATTAAGTCCAGATTAATCCCAAGTTATGACAACCAACTCATATTCCAATGGTTACATGATCGTCAAGTATCAATATACATCAAAGAACCTGATATAATAATTATCATTCCAACATATATCCATAATCAAGCTCAGCTCTCTCACTCTAACAATTTAATGTGATTCCCGAATCCTCAAGGGTTCACACTTCTATTAAGATCAAACATGATATCCCAATACCCGGTATCACAACATATCATCTATATGCATCTAAGTTCTATTAGATCAAGTCATTACTACCACTATCCACCTCTTGAAATCATATACATACATCAATAGTCATCACATAATCCATGGGTGAAGTCCCAATCCAATAAAGAAACCATACTCAACTGACAGCCCAATATTAGTCGACTAGGGAAATACACAAGTCGACTAGAGGTTGTGTAGTCGACTAATCAAGTGGGTATAGTCGACTACACCAACGTCAAGTCGACTGACAGGGTAAGGTAAGTCGACTGATACAGATACAGAGAGTTACACCACTTCCAGGTCCACCTATTAGTCGACTAGGCTCCTGGGTTAGTCGACTAACAGAGTGTATTAGTCGACTAACACCTCTACCTGGACACAAAATCTGAGATACATCAACACTTATTCTTCTCATATTCTCTCCAGTACTTACATACTCTTCAACACACATGTCTACACTAGTAATCTAAGTATTCATATGGTAAATAAAGGGTTCCAACATCATAGACATGTACATCTCCTATTCTATGCATTCATCATGTAAAATAAAGGGAATGGCAAATCCACTACCATACCAAGAGATCTCCATACATAAACATGTAATCTAAGTATTCTAATCAACAATTACATCACATATAAAATAATAGTTGCGATCACTTAATAAAAGAGAGAAGGAGGAAGAGACACTCACATTGGGGAATCTGGTCGCCGCCGGGCAAGTCGCCGTTACGGTCGCCGTGGCGCCACTCTTCGCTGTCGGACTACATAGGACGGTAGCCAGGGTCCTGGGGAAGACCTGGCTGCAATCTGGAGGTCTCGCGCTCGCCGGAAGGGCCTGGAATCGCCGCTCGCCCGCTGCTTGTGCTGTTGGTCTGAATCTGGATCTGCTGTGCGCGTTGCCGGGCGAGTCGCTGCCATGGTCGCTGTGGTGCGGTTCCTCGCCAACGGACTGCACGGGAGGGTGGCCAAGACACTGGAGAAGGTCACCGTGCTAGTCTCCGGCGACGGGCTGGCGTGGATCGGGAGAACTCGCCGCTCGCCTGAACTTGCGCAGATCTGGACAGCCTGCAGATTTGGGCTGTTCCTCGCTGTTCTGCTGCGCGCTGATGATCGTCTGGCTGTTGGGAAGCGCCAGGACAGGTGCAGCATCAAGGGGGGTGACCCGGCCTGAGGTGGAGAGGTGCAGATCTCGTGGAGGGCCTGAGCGCTGGTCTGGATCTTGCTCGGCTGCAGGTCGTGCAAGGGGGCTGCCATGGATCTGGCTGTTGCCCTTGCTGCTGCAGTGTTGCTGCAGGCTGTCGCTTGCGGCCTGGCCTGCAGCCAAGGGGGCGGCACGCAGGGAGGAGGCGCGCAGCAAGGGGGATGTTGAGGTTGTGCGATTTCTACTGCTCGGATGGAGAGGATGCGGCTGGATCTGCAGCAAGGGGAAGAGGAGATCGCGGCTTGGATCTGGGCTGTCATGGTTGCTGCTTGGCCTGGAGCTGCTGCACCAAAGAAGAGAGGGAAGAGGGGCGGCAGCAGGTGCTGGGGAAGCTCGCACAGCGGCAGTCGGCCTGGAGAAGGTGGGTGCGGCCATCAAGAAGGGGAGGCGGCTACAGCATGAAGGAAAGGAGATTTAAATCTAGGTTTAGATTTATGGAAAGAGATTAGGATTAGGTCCAGGTTAAAATAGGATATATATATATATGGAGTGGGTTGGTTAATGGGTTTCGGGTTGAACCAAATAGGTATAGGATCAATAGGTTAGGTTAGTATGTAAATGGGCTTGGGTCAACTGATTAGGATCCAAATAAATAATTGGGTATAAGTTCACTAATGGGTATTGGATCTAAAAGAGGATAACGGGTAGGCACAAGGATACAAGGGAATATGGCATGAATAGGAATCAAGGGTAAGGAAATATACCACTGCAAAATAATCCAACATTAGTAGCAACATTACCTAAAAAAATAATAGTATTAATAATACCAATAACAACTTGCAATACTTAATTACAAAAAATAATAGAACACTAATATTAATTAATAAACATCGACAATAAAATAAAGATAACACTAATAGAAATAACAATAAATAATAATGGAAGAATAGTTTGCCATTTACTATCTTAAAATAAATTTTCCATACTTAATAATAATAATCTCTGAAAATAATAAATTAACTTGATTAAATAAAAATACTCAGTAAATCAAAATAAATACTTGAAGAGAATAAAATACAGTAGTTTAGATTAGGGATATTACA
>JAVJIF010026226.1:0-38176 GCA_038442645.1 Agave tequilana
CCCCCCCCCCCCCCCCCCCCCCCCCCCCCCCCCCCCCCCCCCCCCCCCCCCCCCCCCCGCCTCTCCCTCTTGCCGCCGCCGCCGCCGCCGGCGGCGGTAGTTTCCCACCACCCGATAGCGGTATGCTATTATGTATATATCGGATCCCAGTAGGGTTTAGCCCACAAGATCCGACCCGTTTTGCACCCCGGGCGGCTCTCTTCTATCCCCCGCTCCCAGAACTAAAGTTGCAGCCCAAGTCAAGAAACATCAATGGAAGCTCCGCGGATACCGACACAGCGGCCACCGACACGCCTCCTGTTTGACCGCCGTTATGGTTGGGTGTACGTTACTCTCTCTCTCTCTCTCTCTCTCTCCCCAGAAGTTAAAATTGAAACTTATAGAATCTGTATGAACTTTGTAACAGTTTTGATGAGTGGAAGAACCCTTCAGAAGTGGCCTTGCATGGTGGTAGAGGAATGTGAGAATCCCCATCTCTTTCTCTTATTTGCTTGCATCTTCATTTGATTGTGATAAAGTTTGGATCTTTTTCCTTGATTTGATGTTCTATTATGACTTTTATTAGGTTTTGCATCTTGCCCATTACCAAATCCCTGTCAACATGGCTTCACAATTGGTATTTACTCCGTCACCATCTTCTCATTTACTCTTTTGTTGTTTTTATCCGTGAAAAGTTGCAAACTTTGCCATTACCCGGGGAAATTTTAGTTTTTTCTTTTCTTTTTTCCTGATTGAAACATAATTTATCCAAGAATTTTTGTGGGTTTTGTTTGGATTGAAGAAAAACCTTTCCAACCAATGGAGAAAATTGCATAATTGTGACCTAGCAGGTCATAGGCTACATATTAAGGTATTGGCAAATGGCAACCAATTGGTTTCGTCAGTTGATTGAGAACATCAATTAAGAAACTCTTATCCAATCTCATATTCATCCCTTATCTTTAAGCATAATCTACACTGATGAAGAATTTTCGTAAAATGGCTTATTTTGAGAGGGGATAGGAATCATAGGATATATGGGAGGGAGGCATGTCTGGGTAGCTCATAAAGATTGTCAACTGATAAAATGTAGCTAATAGGTGTTACTCAGGTTTAGGGTTTAAAACAAGTTTTGAAGTGTCCTGATATGTATGGTTGAACCAAATATCATCAATACGACTGAGAAGAAATCAATATTGCTGATACGACTGATATTGCCAATACGACTAAGACAAAACAATCAATATTCATGTTATTTCCGATTTTTGATACCAAATACCCACAGCTACTAATACCATTACCGAGATATCAAACCGTGGTTAAGACTCTTCCATGCTACATGAAAGAGACTTTTTGGTTGAAATAGCTAGGTATACCTCATGAAATAAAATTGACTTCTTCTTGGAATGAGGCATTCTATTTCTTCTGGAGAGAGATTTGTTCAAGCAAACAAGTATTTATTGCTTCGAAGGGCATTATGAAGTCGGTAATCCTAAGCCAAATCCTTACTTTGAGAAATACAAGAATTTTAAAACTAGACTAGAACAAAAAGGGGGTAGGTGTAAAGACTCAATAGAAGCCCATGCCGCCAAACTCAATCTAAAATTGATAAAATTATTATCCATATCTTGTTAATAACTCTTTTTTCAAATCTTGAATCCTGTTGTACTTATCCTTTTCTAATAAGAAATTTCTATTATTTATTGCGTCTAGTCTGCACTACAGGTGAAGACACTTAAAGGCTAAATATTGTCCAGGCTGTTAACATGTGTAGAAAACAAAAGATATTCGTAGTCATAGACACACAACCTGCTTTGTGCGCTTGCACACGAAGTGAAAGAGACTTACATGCAGTCCAAGACGTGAAAGATATTGCTTGGGCTTAATTAGATATGAGCCAAGGTTTAGTTTGTTGGAATATTTGTCTCGAATCTAGTCTAATACATGAAAGTAGCTTGATTGGGTGAATTGATGGGTCTGGTTAAGAAGGAAATTGGGTGTGGGCTTAGTCCCGAGTAAGGAGACGAATCAATGGATGATTAATTTTGGATCCTAGAGCCCATTAAAGGGTTCTCCTTCTCTGTCAAATTGGGTTCTAAGCCCTTAACCAGTCCAGCTTGAGCACATATTCTATTTTAATCCTTATTTGAGCTCCCAACACGATCTGCATCCTTGCTACACTGATCTTATATATTTGAAATATGGCTAAATAGATGAACTAGAATTTTCTCTCTTCAGGTAACTTCTAAGTTCTAATGAACATGTTATGACTATTTGAGAATCTTGTAACTAAGCGAACTCGTCGGCAATTGATTACTGAACTATCTTCTTCTGCAATTTCTTTTTATTGTACCTAGCAGATGAAACTATCCTAACTTCTATAGTGAAAGAGATTTAAAAGCCTATGATTGCTCGCATCTTTTTATCTCTAATTAGCAAGCTTCAAAGGGCCTGATTTACAATGCCTTGTATAGACGAGTTGGGTCCTTGCTATTTGATGTCCCATTATAGTAGCATGAAAAAAGTGCGATGTCCCAAATCTGGCAAGTGCAAGATCTTCTCCTCCTCGCGTCTCCTCCTCAATCCTCTCTCAACAATATGGCACGATTTACTCTGTCAAATAGATCCGGACTCCATGTTAGAGTTTTTGCTACAAAGTTTTTGCTGCTTTAGAGTTTTGGGTTGGATGCCGCACAACCCGCAAATTTATAATGAATTAGGATAAGCATCGATTTCATTTTTTTTCACTGTTTCTCCATAAGTTTAGTGGGCATCGAAAGCAAGAAACAGATTTGACACTTGCTTTTTGTAGGAACCCAAATGAATATATCAACAATAATTGTTTTTATTTTCAACTTTTTTATGAAGATAATGTTTTTTCCTTTCAAATTTACGGTCGGCGAATAGAATTGGTGGGAATCGAATAGAGTCGGTCGATATCTCGGCCGATCCCAACTAATTTTTTTTTTCGAGGTGATTCCAACATGTTTCACCCAACTCCAATTTTGAAGCTCGATTTGATCTTGGGCACGACCAATTCTGATATCATAATCGACCGATATGTATATCATGGTGCAGATGTTATGTAATAATGTATTATTCTTTCACAACTTTCTCTGATTGTCTAGACTTCAACTTTATAAGGATGAGCTCAATGCTCTATCGTATTTAAAAGGTCTTTAGCATGTGTGGTGGGGATTTTTCACCACAGATGATCAGACGCTCTCGATTAATTCTGTTAAAAACACAGAAAATGGAAGAATACCTTTCAGTTTAAGAGCACCGATGTGGTGCCGGCCGAAAACCCTCGGGCGTGAATGAAAATCTTAGTTAGAGTGGAAGGAAGCGAAAGAGTGCTTGTGTGGTGTTTTTGATGGTAATGAGAAGCGAACCTCTTTCTCAATCGAGATCAGGGTGTATAGATACCTGTTGGAGTTATAATTGAAGGTGCGAGAATTTTAGATCTTCATAACTGCATAATTTGCACGTTGTGATTTCCTCATAACTGCTCAGATGCGTCGCTTGATTGTAAGGATTATCATACAAAGATATTCGTCACTGTCTATAACAACTTGCATTGAAGTTGAAGCGTTTTAACGTTTTGAATGTGGAGATGATCTGGCTGCATAACTGAATCCGTGAATCGCGAGGATCTTGTCGTTAAGCTGTAACCAGCATAGAAGCGATAATGTTCGCGGAGGATCTTCATTTCGGAGACTGGGGCCTCAACCTAGCGGAATAGCTTCCCCGAGTTGAGCATCTGGAGGGATGATCCCGGATCGATGTGGTCGCGAAAAGGGACCTAATAGTCGCGGACCCGTGCAGGTAACTCGAGACGAGTATGGGCTCGGGGCAGGACCCGAGGATTTCCTTGGGCCTATACTGGGTTTGTTGGCATATCAAGTTGTTCATTGCTGGGACGCTTCTGACGCAGCGGGACACGTGTCGTGATCTTGGTGAGGGTCAAAATCTAACACTACAGATGCCCCCACTTCTCCTCTTTTGGAGTCTTCGATTGAAAAGGTGAGAAAGCGTAACCGACTTGTAACCCCGATCCTGGCGGATACGGAGACATTACTGCAACGTATATACGCAAGTCAGAAGTACCTTCACGTATATACGCTAAGCATCAGTACAGGCAAGAATCAGAGTACGGAAGCAAGTGGTGCATTATACATTCCAACACATGAGTACAATTACAAAGTTATCACCAGAGGTGATCCGATATTACAATAATATTACATCACCAGAATGGTGCAATTGCGGGAATACAAGGGATGTACAAGAAGTGAACAGTATAAATGGCGCTCACGAGTTTACTAAGGGAAAACTCGGGAGGCACACAGGGGGCCTGGAAGGATGTGGCTCTGAACAGTCTGCTGGAGATCCACGCTACCGCTGCGCCACTCTGATCAGCAACTGGGAGAATCCACACGCTCCAAGCTCCATGACCTGGACATGAGAATCCAGGGGAGTCAGATGAAACTCCCCAGGCGAGTGGTGATACAAAAGCCAAGTGGCGAGCATAGGTAAGCATGCAGGAGCAAGTAGATATCAAGCAGGAACTACTCATGGTCTGATAAGAGAAGAGAAGGTAAAGTAGATAGGGCAACACCAGATATCTCCTAAACTAGCATATAAAACCGATAAAACCGAATTAAAACCGATTACGAGCAAAACCGATCGTAAACACTTAGGTTACAGCTTCATGAGACTAGTACATCGAAGGAATAATAAACAAGGAAACCCTCATCTATATACCTTTATCTCATGTCACCGTAATCCAAGCGCATACAATCCGAGTTACAAAACAACACAACAGATTCACATAGCTTATTATTATTGGGGCCGCCTAAGTTCCAAGCTTCAGTATGTGTCCCATTCCACATACTTCCACTCACAACTTATATAGCCAGTTATTGGAAACTGATTGTAGTTCGATGAATCATGTTCGGATGGGCCCCGTACATGCCCGGGACAACGGTTCAGGAGTATCCGGTGCTGAGCCGGAACGTACCGCTAGGTACGGGACTTATGGACGCCCGAACAGGAATAGAGTATCGCAGATCCCATAGAAATAGGCCTAGGGCGTGTGCATACCCGGCAAGAATAGACAGGAGTAGGGGTGCCAGTACACCCCACGGAATCCCTGGTGGCCGCCAGGGGATCCCTCAAGAATGTGGCCACGCGTGACTCGATAGTGCCACCATGAACATGATTAATCAGGGCCCATCAGTTTCCCCCAAACCAGGTGCAAGTTGTTTATTATAACTTATCAATATTAACAGATTACGGGAATAACGGGTCATGACGGGAAATGGCCCTACAGATTCAAGAGGTGGCCCCCACAGATTCAAGAGGTGGCCCCCACCGAGTATGGTGTGGCACTTTGTTCCATGTGGCACTTTGTTCTGAGGGGATGGATTCTAGAGGGGGCCCCCACAGATTCAAGAGGTGGCCCCCACCGAGTATGGTGTGGCACTTTGTGCTGTGTGGCACTTAGTTCCATTCAGGATAACAGGTCAGGATTCCCGTAACGTGATAATCACAAGTCAAGTATTAACATAACAGGTATAAACAGGAGGCAGGTAATCAATCATGTCAAGAGGTTGATAGTAGTCGGTGGCAAGTCATGTCATGACAAGAGGTCTTGTTAAGTAGTAGCATGTCAGGTGATATACATGTGTTAAATAGTATCATGTAATAACGAGTAGTATAAACAGGAGACAGGCATTAGCATGTAGTAAAGCAGTAGCTGAGCACAACCAAGCGGAGCTGAGCAAGCTGGAATACAGACAGCAAACAGGATTTATCCCTGGAGCGTCTGCAAGGTTACCGGGACAACTCGGCTTGAAGTGCGAGTAGGAAATCCGGCAGCATCCCGCCTAGACGATTCTAGAGGTAAAGCGCTGAACGCTGGTCATGATAACCAGGCGAAGCCGAAAGACCTGACGGTCCCAATCACGTCTCTGACGAGATAGTGAGGAACCGGAGGCTGAATACCGAGAGACCTGCCGGCCCCAATCACCTCTCTTTCGAGATAGTGAGCGACCGGAGTCTGCAAGCTGAGAGACCTGCAATGTTAGTACCACATGTTATAAAGCAGCAAGTACATCATATGCATGGTATATGTACTAGGGTGAAACTACCCTAGTACAAGCATTCGTCACAGAGCAATAATGTCCAGTCATTGGCACTCGGCCATACACAAATACAGGGACTCAGCCCAATACAGAATACATGAAATGGAATACATATCGACCCGACGAAGCGGGAAACCCAAATGGAGGCGAGAGCGAGAACACTCGCCTAAATCACCGGAAAGCCGAAAGTCTGGAATCCATGGAACTCGCGCACGCGCCATAAATATAATAATATATATATATATATATAGGAGAGGAGGAGATACAGGAGACGCGGGCTTGACAGTGAGACGCGAGGGTCGCAGACGCGGGGTTCGCGTTGCAGGAACAACAGACGCGGGAATAGCAGACGCGGGGGATCGCGTCGCGGAGATGCCACAAACGCGAGGCTCGAGGCCTGCGTTTAAGTCAGGGCATGAGAATGCAGACGCAAGGATAAACTCCGCGTCACGCCAACAAGGACAGAACACAGACGCGGGCACTTAGCTTCGCGTCATGACAATACAGAAACGCGCGGAGCGCGTCAAGGGTTTGCCCAGACGCGGGGTTGAGATCCGCGTCAGGAAACAAACACAGAGAAGGAAAGGTGATTCCTTTGCTGTGCCCGACGAAGGGAGGTTTCGGCCCCAATCCAAAAGGAGGGTACCGGCCCTAAGTCTTGCCAACGGAGAAGAACGCGGCCCCAATCCAAAAGGAGTGGCCGGTCTCACAAAGTGATGGAGAGAGGTTGAAGGTGGTGTACTTGGTGGTGGTTAAAGTGGTGTATATGGAGGTGGAGATGGTGGACAAAGGAAGCAAGAGGAGGAGCTCTCTCTCTTGGAGGCTTCTCTTTTGGCTGCAGGAAGCAAGGAAGAAGAAGAGAAGAAGTAAAATGAAGAAAGAAAGAAGGAGAGGGGTATTTATAGGATTTGGGTTTGTGAAGTGATGCAAATAAATAAAGGTGAGGGGTTTTTTGTAAAATGGGGAGATTTGATATCTCTTGGCCACTTGGCCGGTTGTGATGAAGAGAAATGAGTGGGTGTCTTGGAAATGACAATTTGGAAGAGAAGCATTTAATGAGGAGAGAGAAAGGAGGGTAAAGTGATGTTGCACACCATATAAGACAAAAGAAACAAGGGAAGAATCATGCGTTTCTCTCTTACAAAACGCAGCACACCCCTGCGTTTAGGAATATAGGCTAAACGCGGGGATTAAGCCGCGTTTAGGGAAAGATGCCAAAGCTGCGTTTGACAGAGGAGAGAGAAAGTCATGATACTTGATGGGATTTGATCTGAAGTGCATTAAATGCGGAATGGGGAGGATCTTCACAATAAATGCGGAATCCCAGGTTGGTGAGATCCGCGTTTGAGGAAGAAGAGAGAAAGTGGGAAAGACAGAGTGGAATATACGGGACAATCTCCTCGGTAACTGGGAAAACACCGGAAAGGCCAAAAATAAAGTAATCGGAAGCTTCCCAAAAATCCTTAAAAATCATAAATATTATAAAATAATTTTTGGTGAAATCGGTTTTCAAAGATTCAATCTCATTTTCAAGATAAAAATCATAAGGTAAACCGTCAATCTCGGTATACACCGGATTGGCCGGATTTTGATAAAATCTGATAAATCCCAGAAAATGTATTTAGATAGAAAATATGATTTTAAGAAACATTGCCTAAAGGCACTTTTAGAAATTCCAACTGTTTGTAAATTAAAAATCCGGGAATCGGTCAACGATACTGGCCGATACCGGTTTTGAAGATTTTCAACTAATTGAGGAAAATTCAAGAAAATCATGGAAAATCTAGAATATGGAAAACGATGGTTTAAAACTGAAATCGGTCAAATCTGAATACCAGGATGGCCAAACGAGAATACTCTGGGATCGGGCCCTTGGTTCAGACTAGGGCTGACTCCGAGTCCACGAATCCAAATCCAAGACAAAACGTTCATGTAAATAATTCATAATACAAAACAAATACAAGAAGTAAATCGAAAAATACGATCGAGAAATCTGAATACGCATCTAAGTACGTATTCCAGGAACGGGGTATTACACGACTTGATCCTCCGATTTGAAGCTAACTAGACTATCTTTTATGGTCAGAGAAAAGCAACCAGCATATTTCTTCATATCTTGCGCATTTAATGCTACTTTTGCTCTCTATGGCCTGCTGTCCAAATATTGTATTTGGTCGGCATGCACAGAGAAAAGATAACCGTTATTTGGACTGCTAGCTCCTATTGCAATATGTGCAACGGTTTGCTCTGAATTGTAGGGACGCCGTAATGCCTCGATTCGAACTCGGAGCCATCATTACGATGACATCATTTTTCTGCGTATGAATTGTGGAGAAAATTTGGGGGGCTTCTCTTTTGAAAACCCTAGCTCTCGAAATTGCCCCAAATTTCTTTTTCCTTTGCCCACAGTTTTCAAAATCAGCCTTTCTCCCCTCGATCTTCCCTTGATCATACCTGAGAGATGGCAGACCGAGGGAAAACTCCCAGCGTTGATGAGAAGAGGGGAAGGAGTTCTTCAGGACGAGAGAGGTGATGGACTTCGACCCTTCGCCCACTATCCTCCGCAGCCAATATATGGTGGTCTAGTATTTGGAGAAGTATCATGGTTCTCTGCCCTCTAGTTTTTGTGGTGGAGTGGTGCCCGCTTGAGATGAATGTCAGAATCTCTCCCTTGAGGGAGGTGTGTACTTCCATTCCTAAAGTGCTAGCGCTGAGGGTGCATCTTCCCCTTACAGACTTTGTTCGCCAGGTGCTGGCCTACTACAATGTAGCTCTAACCCAGTTGATGCCTGGTGCGTGGCGAATGATCCTGGCTTCGAAGCCTTTGTGTGGATTTTGCTGCTGCTTTCGTATAGCTTCGAGGTCTTCACAACATGCTATTTGACGCGAAGGCTTCAATCTAGGGTTTGTTCCTTCAGTCCACAGGGACCCCGACCGAAATTGATTGTTAATCTTGCGATAGCGACCACGAGTGGAACTCCACCGTCATTAAGTTATTTGATTCTTGAGAAGCCGTCGTAGAAAATGATTGTGGAAACATTTCTACGTCTTAGAGTGTATGGGCGCGATTACCCATGGTAACGAAATTGGTTTCAGCTGAATTCGAGAAGCTGGCCAAGAAACTATATCAGGTTGAGTACGATAACGTAACTGGAGTTGGTTGCTAGGCCCGAACAGGCCTGATGTTCCTCCCGTCATCCCCCAAGGTATAAATCCTCCGCCAGGGAAGCAGCGGGATCGACTGTCAATATCGACAAGGGAAAGATCGATGAAGATGAGGTTTCGTCTGAAGAAGAGGAGGGTTAGGCTCAAGCTACGGTCTCCCTGAAGAAGAGAAAGAGGGCGAAAAATCCATTCGTTCGGGTCATCTCGTCAAAAGGGAAGAGACTCGAGTCGCTTCCCCTGGCGCGGGGTACCCAGGAGGTATGCATCAGTTCTGCTCCTGCCTTCTCTGTGTCTTCTTCACTTACACTTGTAATTCGCAGGAAGCTTCCGATGTTTCTTGTGAATCTGATGAAGAGGAGGTGATGAGGAAGAAGCAGAAATTAAAAGAAAGGTTCTGCTCTGAAGAGGGGTTAGCTCTAGAAAGAAAATGACTTTTGGTGCCCAGTAGATGCGCAAAGTTACATCCCACACATCTCTGAGCAGTCAGAGAGGCCTCCGATTGAGCATTTCTTAGAGTCCCAGGATGATGGCGGGCCCTTTGAGGCCCTTCTCACTGCTCTGCAAGTTAGAGGTAACCACGATTCTGGAACTACGGTTCTCATTCCGGAACCGCCGGTTCCCTGTTCCTCTGGAGGAGGAACTGGAACCAGCCCCTTAGTGGGCGGTTTCAGTTCTAGAACCGGTCAAATCCATTTTTTTTAAAATCGATAAGTAGATTTGTCGATTTCAATTTATTTTTCAAAATAGTTAAAAAACAAATTATTAAAAATATTAAATAATTAAATTTCAACATAATTATTTTCAATCATTATTAATTTAATATCTAAGGAAAATTAACAAAACAATTAAAAAATAAAAAGAAGGCTTGAACTTAATCCTTACCATAATTAAGTTTCCTACGTATCCTCTTGGAGTTTAGAGGAATCAAAGCCCACATAGTTGTCTTACCTCAATCTCCGTATTTTACCTCAATCTCTTCCTTCTGTTCCGGTTTCGTCTCATAAAATCTTCACTTTGTTCCTACATGATTTTTTTATTATCTTAACGCTGCTTTTGTCTAATCATCAAGACATGCTTGGGTCTCTACACTGATTCGGGGGACATACTCGAATGAGTTTGGTCTAAATACTCTCCCGCACTGAATGTTGGCTCCACAACTACTGTTAACACTGACGTTACTAAAATTTGTTTAGTAATAATTGCCATAATTAAAATTATGTTGAATACTCCTTTCACCATTGCATGATTGAAAATTTTATATCTTGAAAATCTTCACTAAACTCAAATGAAGTGGTTAGAGACTATCAAGGTCGGAGTTCGAGCTTGATGAAGATCATCGGTTTTTTTAGCTCTTTGCAATAGTAGTTATTGCACTCTACTAAATTTAGAGGTATCCTCAACTTTACTACTAGTCTGATCATGACGGGAGATCTTAATACTTGAACTATAAATTTCAGTATATTCAAAATCTTGCGTGCGACGCCGCCTTTAGCTCTAGTAGGCGGCGTCGCGAGATCCGCTATTTTTTTGTCTTCTAACGAGTGAAATCAGCTAAAAAACGGCTGATCTTTGCATCGGAGATTCCGCTGTTTTCGGCTGATGTTCCGATTAAACTATGCAATTTTAGCCGCGATATCAGCTTTTTAGTTTTCCTTTCTCAATCTATTTTTTTTTCATTCCTCGCTCCTTCCACATAAGGCTATTTCTATCCGATACATTTTGAGTTGTTGGCTGCCCGGTTTCTCCTCTATTTGTTTCAAAATGTCCTCTTATTTTTTTTCCACTTGATTATTTCTCTTTCCCATTGGACTTGGCCCCCCTCATCTTCCTCCTTGATCTGTATTAGGGCACTCCAGTTTCTTTTCATTACCTCGTGGGCTAGCTCCCTCTCATCATATACCCCTTGCTCACTTTCTATTTCCTTTTTGGTTTTCGGTGCTATTAGTTGCAGGGGCCAGGTTGCATATCTGGATGCTCAGGGTTCTCACTCCTATAAATAAGATCATCATATAAAGCATAATTTTTTTTTACTTTACTAAATAAATCATAAACATCTGCATTCAATTTTAGAATTTCATAATAAACCTTCAAATAGTCATGCAATCCATCTAATTTGCAAGGTGAATAAAAAACACATGTAACTAAATAAATAGGTGAAATTGTTTTAAAATATTCTAGCCATTTATTTTTCATTGTTTGAATGCAATAAAATGAATTCAAATCATTTTCATGTTCTTCCATCACACCACAAATATTACACACTCAATTAAAATAAATGTGTTGTAAGATAATAAACACCAAATAAAGTGTACGTAGCATCATTAATTTTTTTAAGATATCCAAAATACTTTTGCATGCATCCCATTGATGAGAATATAAATTAATATCATTAATATTGTTAGCAACTCACATAATAATTCTTTATAATCATTACTATCATTAAGTAATTCATAAGTTGAATTCCAACAGGTTGAAACATCTCATGGAAATCGTTTGGGCCTCATACCTTTTGATTTACAATATTTTTTCAATCTTTCATTACTCGTGAATGTATCCCTAAATAGTGAAGTGCGTGTCTAATAGGTTCAATATAATCTTTAATTGTTTTAAGCCATCCTGCACACATAAATTTAAAACATGTTAAGCACATCTTTGATGAAAAAATTTACCCCTAAATGCAGTTTTACAAACTTTTTCTAATTCAGGAATAGATGCAGTATTAGCAGATGTAGTATCAAATAGATTGCAAAAATCCTATTAATCAAATCATATTCTTTTACAACTACCTTTATTAATCTATAAATATTATAAGCAGTATGTCTTTCATCAAAACTCCAAAAGCAATTACTCTTTTTTTTAAGTTCTATTCATAATTAATCCATGATAAGTGATCCCTATATAAGAATGTTATTAGTGATCACACTATATATCGCTACATATAGATACACCCATCAAAAGTGATAAAAAAATCATGTAATTCTTTTTTATCTTTTTATAAAGCTTATGTAATGTGCGTGTGAGAGTGATCTTAGGCACTCTAGTTGCTTGAAAATTTAATGCATTTTTACAATAATTTATAAACTTATTTTTTACCGAAATTAAAGACAAGTGTTCAATGATAACCATTCATGCTAATTAATTTCTATTTTAACATCAGAGAAATGAAATAATGAGGAAAGTATTGATAGCGTACATTGATATTTGAGTTTGCGTTTTTATGAGACCCGCTTTACAAGAATGCATCCTCTCCAGATGTTTTCGATATGTTCCATAGCCACCAGAAGCGAACCACTTATAAGTTTTTGAATAATGCTTGCAATTTACACTAACGACCATGCCCGCTTATTCTTGATTTTTGTAAAATGATGCACAAAAAGACCAAACTTTAATTTTTGGCTAGCGGTAGCATTATCTTCTTCGTCTCTATCGCCTGCTTGGGTTTCAGACCTTTGGGTTGGAATATTGACTTGTGCCTCTTCTTCGGATATATTTCTAATTCATCATCGTCGGCATCATATATCATCTCCACCGATTGCAAGTAATAAAAAATATCATCTCCGCCGGCAAATTGATTTTCACCAACCTCACCCTTACGTCTTGCCGATGAACTTTCAATTGCTATGGTGATGGAGAGTAAAAAATTGGAGAGTGCTAAAAAAATGGAGAGTAGAGAACTTAGAAATTAGAATATAGTAGAAGATTTTGTAGAAAGATTTTAGAAGATTTTGTAGAGAGATTTTGTAGAGAATTATGAAGAGACATTTTGTAGAGAGATTTTGGAGGGGATTTGTAATTTGATTTGGAGAATGAGAGAACTTGGGTGCTATTTAAAGATTACAAATAATATTATAAAACCAAATTTTAAAACAATAAAAAAAATTCTCTCTCCTTCCCTCTCTCTCCCCTCCAAAGGTCCAATTTGGGGGAGGGTGGGGGAGCCCCAAAAAGGGCTAAAAGCCTAAAAGGCCAGGCCCATGTGCCAGGCGGGCAGACCTTAAAAGAAAGTTAATATGGTTGTTAGGCCTTTGGGCTAAATGACCCCTTGCAAAAAAAAAAAAAAATTGTACCGTCGACCCAAAGACCGAAGACCCTTACACAAAAAGCCCGATTCATAAACTGGGAACCGCCAGTTCAGAAGCGGAACCGGAACCGGCGATTCCCGGTTCTGAAAATAGAAACCAGAGCCGGCCGTCCTCGTGCCGGTTCCGGTTCAGCTTGGAATCGCAGAATCGGTGGTGGTGGTCGGTTCCGGTTCCCGACCACCAGTTCCCAGTTCGGTCTGATAGTCTGAACCGAACCTTTGTCGGGTCTTCTTCAAGTGACTCCTGTAAGAGTCCCGATTGCGATGCTTCTGACTGAGGATCTGGCTCTGCATGCGCATCATTCAAAGTTGTCTCCCAGACTTGGGGAAGACGTTGCTGTTGATGCGCGGCAGATCGCTGGAGAGTTCGCCATTGGGCCCGTTGAAGGGAACCTTCATTGTCAGGAGCGAACCGCGACACCCAAGTCCCGACTTCCAGTTCAGAGCTGTTCCTAAGAAGAGGCGACGAAGTGGCCGTCCTGAGCAAAGGGAGATTCCTCGACGGACTGGAAGAGTTTGAAAAGTTTCCTCTGAGAGAGCAGAAGAAAAGGATGAAAAGGACCATGGCAAAGGTATAGTGATTATGCCTTCACTCTTCATAGATTACATTACTCCCACTGAATTCTTCTCATGTAGGATGTATGGTATGCCTTTGGAGTTCTGGGTGGCCAGCAGGCTGCTTTGGCGAAGAGTAAGTCCATCACCGCCTTGAAAGAGGAGGTTGCCAAGTGGTTACTGAGTAGCAGACGATGGATGAAGAGCTCGCCCAGCTCTGACCCTTGAGACAACATGTTAGCGAACTCAGATCTCTCCAAAAGAAGCTTGAGGAGAGGGATATTCAGTTGGAAGAGCTGTCCCGAGTTTAGAAGGAGTCAGAGAAAAAAGACTCCGACCTCAAGTCGGCCGTGGAGAAGTTGAAGGTGTTTGATTCTGCCCTTTCAGAGTGCTCTTAGAGATAGGGAGAGGGCGTTAGAAAAGTGTAAGGAGGCAAAGTCTTCAGTCCAGCGTGCCTGTGATAGGAGAAGATGGCTCGCGAAATGGCTAATGGTATACTTTCTGAGAAGGAAAAGGAGAAGGCGACTTCCCGGTGCGAGTTGGACCAGTATTGGAATGACCGGATGAAGTGCTGAAACGGCTCGAGGAATATCGAAGAGAGAAGCAAAGCGATATTGATCTCTTCAAGAGGATTAAGTATGTGCATGGCTACAAAGATCGCGAACATGGCAAGGAACCTATGTATCCTCTGGAGGATGATGAGGGGGAGGTTTTCAGAGATGAGGTCGAAAGCGATAATTACGAGAAGAAAGAGGACGCTAAGGTCGAGGAGGAAAAGGAGGAGATCCAAGATGCTGTGGCGGAGGTTCCGAGCAGCGGGATAGCTCAAGCTGAGATCTTTGAAGCACCAAGCGAGGTACTGCTGGTCCAGACTAGTGTTGATGCTGCCGTGGCGCGCAGTGGACTCTCATGCCTAGTCTTCTCAAGTTTATATTGTGAGTGAGAAGTGAGGCTTGAGTCATGCATACAAGTTTGTACATTTCTAGTTATCAATGAATATAGTTTTGTTTTCATATGCTTGCTTCTTGGGTACGTTTTTCCTCGTCCTTTTGCTGTTGAATTGTCAATTGTAACTTAGTAGATCCGTAAGCACGGGTAGAGAGATGCCCTGTGCTAGACTTGGCCTTAGTCGTCCATGGTGATTCTGCATGAACTTCAAGTCGCCGAGAGCAATTTAGATAAGTCGATGCAAGATCCTGGACTTGTGAGGAGCCATTCGTCATTTCGGATGACTCCGATGATCCGGATGACTTGGATGGAGGAATTGATTTAGGCCTCGATGATGAGTCAGGGTTCTTGCTCGATTACCCTAAGACTAGTCGGGAGGAGTAAGGAGGAGAGGCGTCTGATCAGCGTCGGGGCTTTCCTTCGATGTTGAAGTCGTAATATATGATTGCCTCATACGTTAGTTGTATCGTGAGCGGGTCCGCGGCTCAGAGAGGGTGAAAGAGCTTGCTGCAAAGCTGGCCAGATATATTGATAAATCCATGAGGCAAGCGCAGCAGTTGGGTAGCTTGAGGAATGATATTCGCTCTCTGGGCGATGCCCTTCGTGAGATGCAAGCTGAGGAACTATAGGTGAAGTCCGAAGAAACCACTCCCTGACCGAGACCTTGATGGAGAATTTAGCGGAATTGATGAAGGCAGTGACAAATTGGTTTGAACTGATGGAGTCCAACCAGGGTCTACTTTCTGAATTATCTAGGATTCAGTCCGAATTGGAGGCGGAAAAAGAACATGCCGATCGAATGCGGGGGAAGTGGAGCAGCAGAAGTCCACGATACACGAATTGAGAAGCGAAGTGGACCATCTTTCAACTGCTCTCAATACTGAAATGCGAAACAATGAGCGTCTTCGTGACATCCGGTCAGAGTTGGAGCTAGAAGTTGATCGATTTCATCGTAACCTTTCAAACCTTTGCTCTTCAACTCGTGCCAGGGGTTTGAGTGAGTGGCATAGGTGGTAATGCTATTATGTTCGGAATTTAGAACCTCATGTTTGTAACTATGCCTCCGCACGATGTAATGAACATTTGAGTTATGCGAACAAAACTTGCTTTGTCTTTCTGTGTCTTTGTTTAGCTGTGGAACATCATAGTCGCTTATAGGTCACCGTGGATCTGTGAGTCGGTGTCTTGTTGGCAACCGGAGTCCACCAGATGGGTTGTCAGGATGGTTCTCGTCCTTAATTGTAGACTTTAAGCCATCAGGGTGAGGACCCACTATAGGCTGTAAGAGTGTGCCGTCAGGATGATCTCCATCCTTCTGGAGAATCTCCGTGCAGGCTTTACCCGTCAGGTGAGGACCCGTTATAGGTTGTAAGAGTGTGCCATCAGGAGCACTTTCATCTCACGGAGAGTATCCGTGTAGGTTCTACCCGTCAGGGTGAGGACCCCCTATAGGCGTAAGAGTAGACGTCGGGAGGATTTCTGTCTTTCAGGAGAATTTCCGTGTAGGTTCTAGCCGTCAGGGTGAAAACCCGATATAAGTTGTAAGAGTAGCCATCAGGAGTACTTTCGTCTTTCAAGAGAGTCTCCGTGTAGGCTCTAGCCATCAGGGTGAGACCTGATATAGGCTGTAAGAGTAGCCGTCAAGACTTTCGTCTTTCAGGAGAGTCTCCGTGTAGGCTTTAGCCGTTAGGGTGAGGACCCACTATAGGCTGTAAGAGTAGCCATCAGGAGGATTTTTGTCTTCCAGGAGAAACTTCGTGTAGGCTTTAGCCGTTAGGGTGAGGACCCGCTATAGATTGTAAGAGTATCATCAGGAGCACTTCCGTCTTTCGAGAGAGTCTTCGTGTAAGCTCTAGCCGTCAGGGTGAGGACTCGCTATAGGCTGTAAGAGTAACCGTCAGGAGGACTTTTGTCTTTCAAATGAATCTCTATGTAGGCTCTAGCTGTTAGGATGAAGACGGGATATATGTTGTAAGAGTAGTCGTCAGGAGCACTTTCGTCTTTCAGAAGAGTCTCCGTATAGGCCACCTTGAGGACCCAATATAGGATGTAAGAGTAGCCGTCAGGAGCACTTTCGTCTTTCAAGAGTCTTCGTGTACGCTCTAGCTGTCAGAGTGAAGAACCGATATAGGCTGTAAGAGTAGCCGTCAGGAGCACTTTCGTCTTTCAGGGGGTCTCTATATGGCTTTAGTCGTCAGGATGAGTGAAAAACACCTAGAGAGGGGGGTGAATAGGTGTAATTGCTAATCTAACAATCTTTTTAAAACTAAGATGAATGAATGATGCAACGATCTCTCAAAACAAGACTAAGAGCCGAATACCCCGTGAAGGGTTCTGAACTCCTTCCTCCTGATTCCCCTTGAATGGGTTAGAGGTGCGCAATGCAACCTTGTTGTATGAGAATTGATCGAACAGAGAATGAATAATATGCAATGATGAAATGCACACAAGATATATCACAAGTATCACAAATTAGAGGCAATAACACAAGGTAAGAAATTAGATCTCAAGCAAGTAATTGAAAGCAATAGAGTGCAAGAGAAATTTAAAGCAAAATGGACACAAAGCAATCGCAAACACAAGATGTTTGTTTCGAGGTTCGAGCCACCGCTCTACTCCCCCCGCCTTCACCTCCGTGAAGGGTTTCCACTATCCACCGGGACGATTACAACGGTCTACCAAAGACCCGAGCACCGAGCTCCACCACTTACAATAACCTCTACCGAAGAGGTGTCTCCACAAGAACAAGAAGAAGGAACAAGTAGCCAAGTGATCACCAAAATGATCACAAACTTCTTACAAAATTTCTCTTTACAACTTCCTTATAGAATGAGGATGGGAATTTTGGCTCTAGAAGTGTAGTGAGAAAAACAAACTCAGTTGTAAATGAAACTTTCTTGAGAACACAACTGAAAAACAATAGCCAAGAATGCAAGAGAGAATTGAGAGCTTTGAGATTTTTTCTTTCTTTTGAAAACTTGTAAACTAGGGATTTTTCTTGGTGAGAAATGTAAGAGACCTATCTCCTCTATTTATAGGGAGAGGAAAGGGTTAAAAATAATTTATTTAAGCTTATTTGATCTGAAGAAGATCTCCAACAACTCAGAAAAAGTCTGTCAAAACAGATTACAAAACAGATTTCATCAGATTACACAAAAGGAAAGAGCCGTTGGGGCTCTGCAGGCTTGGCGGTCGACCCGTCCGGTCGACGTCCGCCTAGCTGGCAGTAGCCGTTGGGCTCGGGTCGACCGTCATCAAAATAGAAACAAGGTTTCCTGAAGGCGGTCGACCGGGCGGTCGACCCAGAAAACCCGAGAGCAAACTGCAGACAGTCGGTCGACCCGGGCGGTCGGCCGACAGACATGCACAAGCGTGCATGTCCTGTGCAGGTGCCGGTTCGACCGGGCCGTCGGCCGGTCTAGCCAGAAACAGAACATCAGAAGGATTTTTGAACTTGGAAATTTTTGAAGATAATTTTGTAGGTATATGTAGTTAAGTTTCATGTTGTAAAAGATAGTTATACATGGTGTAAACAAGATATAGACTTTGTAAGGATTTTTGGAATCATGTATAAGAATCAAGGCATGAACTTGAAAACAAATACCAAACTAAAAACTTGTATTTTGAAAATGTGTGTGTATCCTAGAGCCAATTTTTCAAACTCAAACTTTAACAAACTATTTCTTACATTGGTTCTAAGGACTACAAGTTCTTCAAGTGGGCTTCTCCATATGATCTTGAAAGCTTGATTCTTGAGCCCGAATTGAGATGACTTGAGTCAAAACACCTTCTTTTTGGGAAGAAACCTTACTAGTTTAATTAGAACCCTGAAACACACTCAACCAATAAACAATATTAGTACAAATAACTAATATGTTTTGTAATCATCAAAACACACTAAAACGGGTGATTGTAACCTTGGGCCAACAATGAGGACCCGATAAAGCTGTAAGAGTAGCCGTCAGGAGCAATTTCATCTTTTTGGAAAGTTTTCGTGTAGGTTTAGCCATCAGGGTGAAGACCCGATATAGACTGTAAAAGTAGTCGACAAAAGCACTTTCGTCTTTAAGGAGAGTGTCCGTGTAGGCTCTAGCCGTCAGGGTGAGGATTCGATATAAACTGTAAGAGTTGCTGTTATGAGCACTTTCGTTTTTCAGGAGTGTCCGTGTAGGCTCTAGCTGTCAGGGTGAGGACCCGATATAGGCTGTAAGAGTAACCATCAGGAGGACTTTCGTCTCTAGAGAGTCTCCGTGTAGGCTCTACCTATCAGAGTGAAGATCCGAT
This sequence comes from Agave tequilana, assembly GCA_038442645.1. Taxonomy (NCBI): domain Eukaryota; kingdom Viridiplantae; phylum Streptophyta; class Magnoliopsida; order Asparagales; family Asparagaceae; genus Agave; species Agave tequilana. The sequence continues at coordinate 19,156 of JAVJIF010026226.1, forward strand.
ATAGGCTGTAAGAGTAGCCGTCACTTGCACTTCTGTCTTTCAAGAGAGTCTCCATGCTCTGGCCGTCAGGGTGAGGGCCTGATATAGGCTGTAAGAGTAGCCATTAGGAGCACTTTCGTTTTTCACGAGACTCTCTGATAGACTCTATTCGTCATGGTGAGGACCCGATATAAGCTGTAAGAGTAGCCGTCAGGAGCACTTCCGTCCATCAGCAGAGTCTCCATGTGGCTCTAATCGTCAGGGTGATGAACTATAGGCTGTTGAAGGAAATCGATGTAGATGCTTGTGGTCGAAGTGTAGAGAAGTGGTTTGCAATGATTATTCTTTTCATTGAACTAAGTGATTATTTATACATAATATTGTTTCAGATGAAAAGAATTCTATTGCTTGCCGAGTACCTTTCGTCTTGGTCGACTAAGGTGTAGGAACCTTTGCCTCTTTTTGCAACCACGGTGTAGGGCTCTTCCTAGTTAGCTCCGAGTTTTCCCACATTTTTCTCCTCAGCACTCTGGATGACGTGTTTCAGGACCAAGTCACCAATTTGGAATTCACAAGCATTCACCTTCTTGTGATGTGCAGCCTTGATTTGTTGTTGGTAGGTCGCAATTTGGACTGTGGCTTGTCTCTGCCTTTCTCGGATTGATGTTGCGCCAGTCAGAGTTGAGCGACGTCCTGATCCCAATCGACCTCTTTCTTGTGCGGTGTCAGCATATCGACCAAGATGATGGCCTCTATTCCATAAGCTAATGAGAATGGAGTCTCAACCGTGGGGATGCGCTTTGTCATTCGGTATGCTCAGAGTACTGCGAGAAGTTTCTCGACCCAATTGTCCTTGCCCTTGCCGAGGTATTGCACAAGCTGTCAAAGATGGTGCGACTGTTCATCTCCGCTTGACCATTGCCCGGTGGGTAGTATGGCGTAGAGAATTGGTGGGCGATCTTGTACTTGGCACATAAGGTAGTCACTTCCTTACTGGTGAAGTTCGTCCCGTTGTCAGAGATGATGTGTGGTAGGCTAAAATGACATACAAGATTCTGTCATAAGAACTTGACACCTATTGTCCAGTGACTTAAGAGGCATATTTTCTATTCACTTGGTGAAGTAGTTGGTTGCGACCAGCAAGAATCGGAGCTGAGGCTGTGCTCGGGAAAGTGAGCCCTCTACATCCAGTCCCCATTGCATGAATAGCTAGGTACTCTGTAATGTATGGAGGTCTACACTTAGCCTGCTTGAGGAAGGAGTGAATCTTTGGCATTGTGGGCATCTCTTCACGTATTCCTTGGCGTCGCTGAACATCTTAGGTCAGTAGTACCCCTGGTTGATGGCTTTGTAAGCAAGGGATCATCCCCCCGCGTGGTTCCCATAGTCACCATCATAAATCTCCTGCATCGCTTTCTTGGCTTCATTCGGTCCAAGACATCTTAAATAAGGGTCGAAATGAAACTTGGAGTAAGACTGCTTGCACAGGACATCTCCTAGGAGAATGTACCTGATGGTCAAGTGTTGAAGCTTCTGCACTTCAGCTCTGTCATTGGGCAGGACCCCATCCTTCAAGTAGGCGATGATGGGATCTTTTTACCCCGGGAGGTGTCCAAACAGAGTACTTCTCCCTCGAGGCAGTGCCCTCCATTGGGCAAACGCCGAAAATGGCATCCATCTCGCGGTAGTTGACGAGGGCACGACTCCTTAGATTTTCCTGCTGCGGAGTTTCGAGAGTTGCTTTCTGCACCTTAACCTCCGAGGGCTGTCCGGATTGAGAATGAACTCCTTGAGATACCCCCGCTTGACAAGCTCGTGGAGTTGCTTTTGAAGGGAGCGACAATCGACAGTGCGATGCCCCATCCCGTCATGAAAGACATAGTAATCGCCTGCTCCAGGGCCCTTCAGGTTAGGTGGGAGTGGCTTTGGACGCCTCACCCATGATCGTTCCTGGATGGCATTGAAGACGCAGTCGATGGGAATCTTGAACGGAGTGAAGTCAACATCAGCTCCTTAGACTTCCAGGGGGATTTGCGAAGAGCTCTACCGGGAACGCTTCTTATAACCATCGCCCTCCCTGTTCGGGACCTTCTTCGGAGGAGCAAGTGGTCGCTTCGCCTACTCCCATTCATTCTCTAGCGTAGAGGCCCGCGTCGCCTCTTCTAGTTGTATGGATTTCTAGGCTTGGATAAGATATGCTTCATGTTGGTGATGTCGTGCTTTATCATATGCCTGTAGGAGTGGTCAGTCTGCAGTCCAGGCGTCTAGCGGTGAATGCGGCTGCAACGACGTTGTTACTACAGTTATAAACTAGTGCCATCTGGCTCTGAAAATAATTGATGTAACGCTTTAGGGTCTTTCCCTGTTTCATCTTGATGGTGAGGAGATAGTTGTCGTTCTTCTTGAACTTTTGCCGCGAGCTATATTGGTTGAAGAAGGCGTTGCTGACTTCTCCAGAGATACCGCGAGGGGAGAGAGTAGAACCAGTCTAGGTCCATGCCCTTGAGACTGGAGGGAAATACTCGATACTGGAGGAGATTGTCGTGGGAGTGGACCATCATCTTGACTTGATAGACTGGGAGGTGCTGGATGAGATCAGTTACTCAGTATAACAGTTGAAGCTCGATATCACGAACTTCTTTGAAAATCAACGAGACATGATCTCTTCTGAAAGAAGGGAATCGATGATCTTCAGGATGGAAGATCCTGGCCCACCTTGGGACTGCGGCTTGTCTTCATCGATCCGCTTCCTGACCATCTATACCAAATCCTCAAAGCGAGGAGTCTTCGTGGATCTGTGTGGTTCGCTTTCATCAGAGCGTTCCTCATGGCGTGGGGACGCGGATCGACGACGCCTTCGACTGCCCCCGGTTCCAGCGGTGTTCGTCGCATGCAATCGTGAGGGATGAGCACAAGACTCCTCATCTGTGCTTATCGTCCGGGCTCTTCGAAGCACCTCAACCTGAGCGAGGAGCTGATTTTTGATGCGCGTAGCGGCATCCCTCTTTAGGGCGGCTTTCTCGCACTCGTGGGCCGCCTATGCCTCTTGCTCATCTAGCCACTTCTGAAGATGGGCTAGCATTTGATAGAGTTGTCCTTCAGCAAGCAGCCGAGACTCGTGCTCATTAGCTGTCTCTTCTGGTGTGGTCGTTGGGATGAATGCTATTCTGGAGATGGTGATCGGCAGAACTCGTGCCCCTGTTGATGATCATCTTGCCTTTGGAGGCAACAAACACAGTAACGGTCTGCAAAGAGTCCTTTTGAGGGGCCATCATTGTCAGATAGGTTATTTGTGGAGGGATCTTTAGGGTGATGTTTGGTGAAGGGGAGGGAACTCTAAGCGTATACTTGACAGATCTCAATGAAAGCACCAATGTGGTGGAATTTTTCGCCACAGACGATCGAATGCTCCTGATTGTTCCTGCTAAAAACACAGAGAAGAGAAGAACATCTTTCAGGTTAGGAGCACTGCCGACCGAAGATCCTCGGGTATGAGAATGAGAATCCTCATTTGGAGTGAAAGCAAGCGAAAGAGTGATTGTGTGTAGTGTTTTCGGTGGTAATCAGAAGCGAACCCCTTTCTCCATCGAGATAGGGGTGTATATATACAAGTTGGATTATAATTGAGTGTGTGGGAATTTCAAATCTCCGTAACTGCATGATTTGGACGTTGTGGTTTTCTTATAACCGCTCAGATCACGCCGCTTGATTGTTAGGATTGTCATGCAGAGATATCTGTCACTGTTCATAGCAACCCGCATTGAAGTTAGAGTGTTGTAACGTTTTGAATGTGAGAATAATCTGACAGCATAACTGAATTCGTGAACAGATCATGCCGTTAAACCGTCACTAGTGTAGAAGTGACAGTTTTCGTGAAGGATCTCTGTTTCGGAGGCTGGGGCCTCCGACTAGCGGAATAACTTCGCTCGAGTTAAGCATTTGGAGGGATGATGTGGACCTGATAATCGTGGATCCGTGCAGGTAACTCAGGATGAGTGCGGGCTCGGGGTAGAACCTGAGACTTTCTCCTTGGGCCCATATTAGACCTATTGGAATGTCGAGTTCGTTAGTCGCTTGGGACGCTTCTGATGCAGCAGGACATGCGTCGTGATCTTGATGAAGGTCAAAATTCGATCAGTACAACATGATATGAAATATCGACCGTTTTCGATAAGAATTGGCCGATTCATATCGAAATCGGTCGTGCCCGAGATTAAATCGGGCTTCAAAAATTAGAGTTAGGTGAAGCGTGTTAGAATCGCCTCAAAAAAATACATTCGGTGGGAATCAACCGATATTAGCTGATTCTATTTGATTCTAGTGGATTCTATTCACTGATCGTAAATTTGAAGAAAAAACTTTTATTGCCGTTTATAGAAGAAAAAATTTGAAAAAACCGTTGATATATTCGTTTGGTTTCGCGCAAAGCAAGTGTCAAATTTGTTTCTTGCTTTTCACGTCCACTAAACTCATGAAGAAAAGTAAAAAAAATGGAATACGATGTTTATCATAATTCATTATAAATTCGAGGGCTGTGCGGTAGAATCCAACCAAAAACTCTCACTCTCATTGACGCAAAAACTCTAAAGTCCGGACTATTTGAGAGAAAGTAGATCGCGCCATATTCGTTAAGAGAGGATCGAGGAGGAGGAGATTTCACGCTTGCCGAATTTGGGAGCGGATCTCATGTGATAGAGGAGTCCGCGCTGCCTGTCTTGATATCGATTGTTGCATATAAGCGAGAGAGAGAGAGAGAGAGAGAGAGAGAGAGAGAGAGAGGAGTAGCTTGCTACGTGAGAGAGGAGAAGGATGGATTGGGTTCAGATTTGGTTCTGCGTGAGAGAGAGAGAGAGAGAGAGAGAGGAGGAGGAGGAGGAGGAAAGAAAAGGCTTTAAAGGAATTTTATATGCAATTTAACTTCCTTTTGGGCTAAGGCCCATGTTATTTAGGCTGATGTTAATGAAGTAAAAGTTAGTTTTGTTATATTAATTTGGGCAAGTTATCATAAATAGTTAATTAGATGTTAATTAGTTTGTTATATTAATTATTTGTTTGAAATAAATGTTAAAATTTGTTATGAAATGATTTCCATGGATTAGTAATAAATTTTGGGAAATGTAATGGTTACTATGAATTGAGTTATATAGAATAAATTAGTTTGTTAGATTATTTGTCTTAAATTAATTTATTAGAAATAAATGTTAAAAATATGTTACAAAATGGGGTCCATGAATATAATTAAGAATTAAAATTTAGGAAATGTTATAAAATGGTTAGAAAATGTTTGCCATGAACTGTTAATGTAAATACACTATCGGTATTGTTTTTTATTATAATGTATTTGCACATTCTGCTTTGTATTGTAATATTTTTTCCAAATGTGATTTCAAACTCTATCAGTTATTCTCAAAAAATATGTCAAAGTAATTCTAATTATTAATAAAAATTTTAGAGTATTTTAATTATTTTTACCGATTCTGATATCACCGAGACGATTTGAATTGGCCGATTCCAATGCTACTAGTTGTAGGCTGATTCCGATACCAAATCCAAGATTTCGAACCTTGGTCTTTAGTGATTCTCGTTTCAGTGTATCCTTTGTTGCAAGAAACTATATTTTGTGTACTTCCAGTGCTGAAGCAAGTGGTCGAAGTGTGAGTTCTCACCTATGTTCATTTGTGAAGTAGCTAAAGAATTTATATAATTCTGAAGGGATCCAGTGTATTAGTAATGGTATGCTTTTTGCCCACAATGCACATCAGTTTGTTAAATTAGTATTTATTTACTTCTTGGCAAAGTTAGACTGAGGTTGAACATCTTTGGGGTTCACCTACATAAGTCTTTTTTCCCATTCAGCTCTATTAATGCATCCTTGTTCCAAGTAAATTAAACAACATCATGTCCTTTAATACCACTTCAGTTTATGTTGTTTGGGTCTACCTCTGGTCCTTTCTGCTGTGTTAACTATAATCCTATCAATCACTCTAACCAACTGTCACCTTTATGAATCTATGTTATACATGCCCAAATCATCTCAATCGATTTCCCCTTATTTTCTCCTCTATTTTATATTCAAAGAAAGCTAAAAGATTTTTGAACCCTGAGAATTATAATGAAAATAAACCCATTGGAGAGAAGAGAGAAGAAAAATATCTATTGATTGGACTACATTTTTCTGGAGTATATTTTCTTTTCCTTACATAATACATACTCTGTTATGACTATATTACACTATGTATAATTTAATGACCAAGAAATGCCTTCTTTTTATGATTAAAGTAGAAATTTGAGTCAATGTAAGAATACAAGGATATTTAGAAAAGGATAAATCTCGGCACCAACACTTCCTATATCCGCTGACTTTCAAGAGTATATTTATGCACTATTTAGGGTGCATCTATTTCTATTGACTTCCTATGGACATATTTGAGTTTGTTAGCAGTTAAACTCGTTAAAGTCATAAGGTTAGACTAATTGAAATCATAAAGATAGACTCGTTGGTGTCATGAGGTTAGACTCGTTGGAGTCATAAAGTGTAAACCAGTTGGAATTGTACCTTATTTGATCAGAGGACACTTTCATGCCATACATCCACATTTGATCTTTATCGTTAATGGTTCTAAAACTTGTGATGTGGAAGGTCCTACCTCGATTATACAAAAGATAACGACCATCATGTTCGGTAGCAGTACACTTATGGATCAGATTGTTTTGAAACATGATTTATTGACAGTTAAAGTTTTGGTACCATAAAGTTATGTATAATATACTTCTAGTATGACTTGCTCGGCCCAAGTGGGAGATTGCTAGACTTATTTGGAGTCTAAATTAATTTGGGCCTAATGAAGTCTAATTGGATTTATACACTCCTCTATGTAAGTTTGACCTAATAAAGAATTGATCAAGCCTAATGGTTTGGGTCTAGACACATTTCAATTACACTTAACTATGAGTGTATTTAAATTAAGATATGTGACTCATTTACACGTGTGAAACTCGTGTTATCAATCAAAGATCCATATCTATGATAAGTTGAACTAGGATTCTTTGATATTATATATATCATGGTATGATTCTCTCTCCTCCACCATCTACTATGACATAATCTCTTTTTGGAGGCTTCTCATCTCCTCTAAAGATGAAGAAGAGAAATTTTGTTGCTGGAGAGAAGAATTTCCTCCCTCAACTCCGGCGTCCTCAAGATCGTGCAACCTTCAGCATCCCTTTCATGATGGAATCAGGTATGCCTAAATTCTCCTTCCCTTTGATCTTGATAAAGAGGTATTACATGTATGGAAGCTTATTCGAAATAATTATTAGATCAACACTGCACAATCATGGTGATTCTTTTTTGTGTGTGATTATCTATATATTTCTTGTGTACTCATAGGAGCAGGATTTAATTTTCTGGGCAATAATTTTGCAAAAGACTCCTTAGGCCCTAATAAACTAGTAAGTGTGGCAATCAATTTAAATGGACTACAGGGAGAGGAGCCAAAGAATAACGAGAGCACATGCAGAGGTAGGTAATTAAAAACAAAATGACAAGGAAATTTTTTAGGTCTAGTTTATTTATTTATTGTTAATTAATGATAAGAATTCATGATTATTATGTGATAAGAAAAAAAAATTCATTTTAGAAAGAACTATAATTTAAATTTCACATTGGGGGTGCACTCTTGTCTATGATTGTTTAGAGAAAAGAAGATGTGTGGTTATCCATAAAGAATCTCCCAAAATGGCGAGAAAGAGGAGATGAAGGAGTCGTCTTCTATAAGGTGTGAGCCCTCTCATAAAGTACTTAAGAGTGAGGACTTATTGGATAGAGAGAAATTATGGGTTTTTCTCTATAGAGATCAAGAAAAAGGTTGCTATATTATCACAATAACAACTTAAATGGGATTTGATGGAAATACAAAGATATACAAATTTTCCTGTATATTTCAGAATAGTGAAATCTCTTTTTGGCTCTTCACGTGAATATAAGCGTATGCCGACAATATAAGTTGGTATTTTCTTTTCCATTGGATATTTGTGCATGTATTTCTCGCGTGCTTATAAGATATAGAATCTGAGAAGGTCCTGGGCAAATACTTTTTCAAAAGTTCCTTAATCTTAACATTTTTTTCTATTATCCTCCATAAGAAGGAAAATAATTTCACATGGATGCTATTGGAAATTATAAGCTTCTATATAATGTTTTGACCATCATGGTGAATGATATTCTCATTTTTTTCTCATAGTTTAGCTATAATCACATCCCACATTTTAGAGGCGGACTTAGGATTGATTGTTTACGTATGATTTTTTATGTATTGTATAAATATATAATTTCTTATATGTAGACTGCTTCCTTTACCATTTTTATTACCTTTTAACCTATGTTTAAGTAAAGTATGACAACCAGGATTTATTAGGAAGCAAGAACCATTTTAGGACAGAATTTACTGGTAACATAATTGGCTATATTAGGAAGAGAATTATTAACTATAGGTTTTTTTTATATAACTCTCCGATTTTGTTGATAATACAAAATCCTCCTTGTAATAGCTATTTTTATTTTACTCATTAGTTAAAAAAATATTGCGAAAACCTCTGGTTAGTTGTCCGTAGTTCCACAAAACTGAAAAATGTGAAAGACATCCTTGTCCTACCTGTACACACTGAGTTTTCATTTCCCTTGCTCCAAATTGACAATTCAGACTCACACAATCATTAAGCTTCCACATGAGATTGAGAACACCCCCCCCCCCCCCCCCCCCCCCCCCCCCCCCCCCCCCCGTTTTCCCTTCAGTTCCCATGATTTTTCTTCTTTTTCTTTGCCCTCATCCTAATTTCATTACTCTATTTTTGGCTTTCATTGGAAGCTCTTGCATGGAAAAAGATCAAAGAAGTATTCCAAAGTCCTAAATATCCTTTCTATTCATCAGCATAATCACCATAGTGTTTGCTTCAAAGCCACATTGATTGAAATTTTCAGTAGATATTATTTTGAGTATAGGCCCCGTAGGATCCACTCAGACTATTTTGTGGCAGTCTAAGGAAATTCATAATCCACAGGCATTGAATTCAATGCCTCAGTGAATTTTCTATGAAGCGCATGTTGCCTAAGTTGTAAAAGGTGCTGAAGAGATGTAGAACTATTGTCTCAGTCTGAGGAAATCAATTGCTGTTGGTTTGAATAGATTTTAGATCAGAGAATTAATCTTTATTGGACTGAATTACAGCCCAAAATAGCGGAAAATGACAGTGGAAAAAGAAAACCAAGAAGAAAAGGAGAGGTAGACAATAGGAAGTATTGTATTAAAAGGAGGTGTTTTTCTGTGGCATTTGTACATGAAGGTTGCTTTTGGAGTTTAAAACTGTAAAGCTAAGTGGATTTAATGGATATACACACCTATTGATCCCCGGTCTAACAGGCTCAGTTTACCACAGTACTTCCTAAAAGCATAAGGATTGAGATGAATATAGATATATTATGAGAAGTTTTTTTGAATTATCATCGAAACATACCGAGTAGTATGCTAAAATCCCTTAACTGCAATGGAACCCAATTGATGAATTAAAAATTTCTTTAAATTTTTTAGGAGGAACCATATTAAGAGTGTTCTTAAGAAACTTATGGAAAATAATAGGTCTGATTATGTACCCTATCCAACTCGTGGAGGACGTAGCCCTCGCTACCCCCCTTCCCATTAGCCCCTTTTAGATCTTCTCCTGCGCGAATCCTGTTTTGTCTGCTGGTATCCTTCATATCCTAATGCTTTGTAGAGCTTTAGCCCCAGCTGAATATTGTCAAGATTTCCACACTATGCATTATCTTCTTATATTGATGTCCGTTGTTGCAAGATTTTAATGTTAATTTCTTAATTGTTTTATTAGTTATGGGATTTTTAAATTTCTAATTTCCCTTTTTGTCTCTATTTTAATTACTTAATATTTTTATTTTTCACAAAAGCCCCATTGCTTTTTTGTTGCTAAAGCTCGAGGCATGAACATTTTCAGTTGGATGGGAACCTTATCCTCTTGACAATAGATTGGTTAAGGAGTTTTTTTGCCTCAATGTTAGATCATTAGGGTGATAGCTTTCTATCTGAACTAATGCATTATTTTAGGTTCTCATTTTGTCTACTGTTCACATATATTTACTCTGTCTTCTGTGCTTGTTCATTACAACTAAGTACAACCTATGCAATGGACTGTCAGCTATTTTTGTATTTGCTCCCAGAGTAAAGAATCCCCTTTAAGCACTTGCAGAATTTCTTTGTTGATGATTTGACCTGGTTTAATGACAAGGATATGATGAAGATACACTAACCAACAAAGCACTTTTGTTCGTTTTCTCGTTACCATTCATTTTTCATTGTTCTCCTCTCACTTCATCTGAAAGCAAGCACAACTCCATTGTTACCTTCCAAGGCACCAAGCTGTCTCATAGATCTGTGTCATTAAGTAGTATGTTATTCCAGTTATGTTCCAATATATCTTTTCTTACCAATGTATATATATCCATTTTTTACCGCCTCATTAGCTTCACCCCTGAGATCTTTCAGCCATTGCTAATCTTGAGAACAGAAGGATGTTTATTCACCTCTGAAAATGTTGCATATTCTTTGTATTTGTATGAAACCTGACTCTCTAGGCTTAAGGCTAAGCTGTGAAACTAATCAAATATCCAGCAAAGGTGGGAAGTTCTGTTTTTTCATTCAAGTTGGTGTCCAGTTGGGTGCATATTTGGCACCATTCAGTCTTACAAAGTGCTAGAAGCCTAGAATTCGGTAAATTGAATGCTCTTAATTTGTGTTTCAGTTGATTGCAAGCTATTTATGCGAGGGAGAGGCTGTCCCCTTTTGGCTCTAATGCTTGTTGATGAAGATAAGCTACTACTCTATACCTTTTTGGTGTACTAATCCAGTGATTTCCACATATTATTTATCCCACTGTTATTTTTCCCATCTCCCTTGTTATTTCAAGACCAAAAGAAATAAAGGAAAAGAAAAACTTCTTAGTTGTCTTCTTCCAAATGGGCTGCTATTATTTTTAATTGGTTTTTTAGAGATATACCCAAAGCGTTTGGTATTTAAAAATTTACCCCCCAAATGTTTGATATTAAAAATTTACACTCCAAAGCTTTTGGATTTAACAATTTGTCCCTCCAGTTAGACTTTGAATGAAATAAGAGTGTTCTACTGCCTTCAACTCAAATTCTATCTGCCTCAGAATTCTTATCCCTTCCTCTCCTTCATTCCCCCCCCCCCCCCCCCCCCCACCCCAAAAAAAAAAAAAAAAAAAAAACCAAAAAAAAAAAAAAAAACAACTCCTAAACCTAAAATTTCTTCAAATTTTCTTTCAAATCCCAATCTAAAAATTTCTTAGAATTATTTTCTCAAATCCTTAAGGGGGCATATGTAAAAATGGTTTGACGTGAGTATGACAAAAGAATGAAATAGAAATGTATTTGATTTGAGAGAAAGAAGTGAAAAAAGAGTAGAAATAGTCTATGGGCTTAAGTTGGGATGTAGTGGTTTAATCGTTTAAATAAGACAATTTAGTCATTTTTAATAGGGCAAGTTAACAGAATAAAACCGGAAAATTATCTTTTTATTCACAAGGGGTTAAACTTTTAAGATCAGAAGATTTGGGCGGTAAATTTCTAACATCAAATATTTGTTGGGTAAATTTCTAAATATCAAAGATTTCGAGGGTATATATTAAAAACCCTATTTTTAATTTCAATGAATAGGTTTTATTATGAAAAGTTCCATTCAAGTAATAGCCCATGATCACCGGGTCATTTCTATTCCCGTTGAAAAATCTCTTATTCCTATAAACTTCTCGGTGACATATCAGAAAAATTCTAGTAATGTCTACATTCTAGGAATGTCTCTAATTGGACAATTGATGTGATTCTCTAATTTCATAATAAACTTTCAATTTGAGACATTTCACTGGTACTTCTCAGATATGTTTTCACTTGTCAAGCTGTGATTGGCATTAAACACATTGCAACTGGATTCTCATTTTGTAATGCTCGATATTCACCATGACTTACTCTCTTTCATGTTTTCTAGATGTTCGGTGTGACATCCTCGGCAGTTAGGGCTCTCGAAAACCCTACTCAGTTTTCCTCAGGCGTTGCGTGCAAATTTAATCAGCCAGCACAGCCAGCACCAGAGATTGATGCGTCTCATGCACAAACCCAACCTCAAGTTGTTAGTCTTCCACAGGGATTCTCGAGGACAAGCTACATGACCTTGAAACTATGAACTCTTCGGAGAACTGGAGCGTGGTTTGGTGCTGCGCAGTTGAGTTAATTGAATGGAACTGTCAGCTTATCACCATGGCAGTCTCCTTGGCTACTCATGCTGCATCTTGCTGCGCGAATTCCCCATTTGCTGTGACTCTGAGAAATGATGGCGTCGCAAAAGATTACTTGGCGATCCATGCTTTTTCATCTTGGAAATATCATGATGGCGTGACGATTTAATCTTTGGTGTGATGCCCAAGAGGTGTTGTTGTAATGGAAGGTTGTGGTATCGAACTTCAAATTGTTGGGAGATTTGTTCATTTTTGCTAAGAAAAGAGGGAGAGAATCTCATGAGCATGGAAATAACATAAGCAGCCAGATTTGTCTATTCTCGGTTTTGCTTTTGCTGTATGTTACTAATGTCACTGTGTCTACTCCTTCTGTCTTGAATCTCCGGATCAGGGATGGAAAGAAAGAAAATTGGGCAGGTGAAAAGTTAAAGAAATGGATGGTTAGAATTTGTCTCATAGAATTAGTATATTGTTGCTATCGGTGAGAAACTGATCAATGGGTCAAGAGGAAGATGAGGAGGAGAGAAAGGAGAAGGAAGAAAGAAGGGGAACTCTGTGAGAGAGAGAGAGAGAAAAAAAGAGGGGATCGACATTGTTCTCTCTCGCGGATGAAGACAGATAGACGGGATGAAGACAGATAGACGGACGAATAAAGTTTTTATATGAGTCACAAGAGAAAACTTCTCTTAGGCCAGCTTTGACTAGTATACTGTAGTTGTCGGTGAGAAACTGACCGACCAGTCAGGAAGAGGAGGGGGGAAGAGGAAGGAGGGGGAGCTAAGAAAGGAAGAAAGAGGGAGTCGACACTTCTCTCTCTCGCGTGAATGAAGACGGACGGACGGATAGACAAAGTTTCTATACGAGTCACAAGAGGATATTTCATATTGCTCTGGACAGAAATAATAAAGTGTTTTTATGATTGTAAGAATTAAGCTAATGTTCTTTAGGGGTTTTCAAACTTCTTTATTTATTTATTTTTTTTATTTGTGAGATTTTGATTTTTCATATGGTGCATTTTTCTAGTTCGAATAAAAAACTAAAAAAAAGAATTTATGCCTCTGGGCTTTTCCAAAATTTCAATAAAAACATTATAGTTTTTCGCATCCCAAACACGCCATGATATCTTTCCCATGAACGCCGCCCAACTGCAGAAGCCATGTCACCAACTCCTCGCCTCCAACCGCGCCCTCGCCTTCCTAACCAAATCCAACGTCCTCGACATCGCCCGCCACTCGTTCGACAAAATTCCCCCCACGGACGACTTCACTTGGAACACCATCATCTCCGCTTGCGCTCGCTCCGGCCGCTCCTCCAACGCCCTCCTCCTCTTCCGCCTCGCGCGCCTCCACGGCCTCTGTCCCGACCGCTTCACCCTCACCACCCTCACTCGCGTCGCGGGTCCCCCCTCTCACGCCCTCTCCCTCAAGTCCGGCCTCACCGCCGACCCCTTCCTCGCCGCGGCACTCATCGACGCCTACTCTTTGCACAACGACGTCACCGCCGCCGCCGGAATCTTCGACTCTGTCCCCATCGAGAACCGGCACAACCACGTGCTGTGGACGGTTATGATCACGTGCCACTCGCTGCACGGGGACGGCGTTGGTGCCATGGCCCGGTTCCGGCAAATGCGTGCCGATGGCGTTCGGCCGAACCAGTTCACTCTGCCGAACGTGCTCACGGGTTGTGCATTGGAGAGGGAAATGAGATTTGGGTGTCAGGTTCACGCTTGCTCGATTCGTTGGGGGTTCGAGGCCAGTCGATTCGTGCAGAGTTCGCTGGTTGGCTTATACGCGAAATGCTCTGATTTCAGCAGTGCGAAGAGAATTCTAGAGTTTGCGGAATTTGCTGATCAGGTTTCGTGGAACAGTCTTGTGGTCGGCTGCGCGAGGGACAGGTTGCATAGGGATGCACTGTCCCTGTTTGCTGAAATGCGTCAACGAGGACTGGAGATGGACGAGTTCACATACCCTTCTGTTTTGAATGCAATTGCGTGTAATGGCAACGTGCACAGTGGAAGATCAATTCATTGCGCGATTCTGAAGACTGGATTCGAGGGACATAACCATGTAGGGAATTCATTAGTCGACATGTACACAAAATGTGGAAGCTTAGAATGCGCTCGCGGAGTATTTAACCAGATGCCGGTGAGAGATGTAGTGACGTGGACCTCTCTTTTTACTGGAACTGCTCGTCATTTATCGGACGAAGATGCACTCGGCCTTTTCATCGAGATGCGAGCTGATGGGGTCGAGTCCGATGAGTTTGTAATGGCTGGTGTTCTGAGCTCCTGTGCTGGGTTGACGCTGTTGGAATTAGGCCGGCAGGTTCATTCGGTTACTGTTCAACGAAGATTTGATCCATTTCGGTCAGTTAGTAACTCATTGGTCTCAATGTATGCCAAGTGTGGGTGCACTGATGATGCTCGCAAGGTGTTTGATCTGATGTTCTGCCGCGATGCAATCACGTGGACGGCTCTGATCATCGGATACGCCCAAAATGGCGAGGGAGAGACTCTCTCGAGCTCTACAACAACATGATTCGGACTGGGTTTAAACCAGACTATGTCACTTTTATCGGGTTACTGTTTGCTTGCAGCCATGCTGGTTTGGTTCAGGCTGGAAAATCCCATTTTCAGTCGATGGAGAAGGTCTATTGCATTAGTCCTGGACCTGAGCACTATGCCTGCATGATCGATTTGTTAGGCCGATCAGGCCGGATTGATGAGGCTGTGGAATTACTAGACCAGATGCAAATTGAAGCAGACTCGATAGTCCTGGAAGGCTTTGCTCGCTGCATGCAAGGTACACCATGATGTGAGTCTAGCCGAATGGGCAGCCGAGAAGTTATTCAGATTGGTGCCTAACGACGCTGTGCCATACATTTTGCTATCTAATTTGTACTCTTCGGCTGGAAGATGGGAGACGTAGCCAGAATCCGGTCACTGATGAAATCAAGAGGGGTGAGCAAGGAACCCGGGTGCAGTTGGATCGAGGTGGGTAGCATCGTTCATGTGTTTCATGTGGAGGATCGCGGGCACCCTTTGATGGCTGAGATTTATGCTAAGGTTGAGGACATGATCGGCCGGATTAAGCTCGAGGGGTACGTGGCAGACACGGGATTTTCACTGCAAGATTTGGCATTGGAGGGAAAGGAGGTGGGCTTGGCATACCACAGCGAGAAGTTGGCAGTGGCATTTGGGCTTATTAGCGTTCCCATGGGTGCCGTGATTCGGGTGTACAAAAACTTGAGGGTGTGTGGGGATTGTCACACAGCTCTTAAGCTAGTATCTAAGTGTACGGGAGAGAGATTGTGTTGAGGGATTCCAATTGCTTCCATCACTTGAGTGAGGGCAATTGCTCTTGTGGGGATTATTGGTAGTATTTGTGTCTCAACTGAGTATGATTGAGAGATGAATCAGATTTGATTGTTTGAGTTCGGTGAAATTGGGATCCTGGGCGATCGCACTTCAACATGATACAGTTGATGAATTTGGTGGCAGAGGGTTGTTCCATATTGCATTCTAGTTTGCTGTAACCCCGCGCAAAAGGTATTAAGTATCCTGTATGATCTCAATTCGGTTTCTATGAATCATTCCACTTCTTGAGAAGCTCCCTTTGCGTTGAAATCTCATTGATACTTTCTCTAATTTCTTCAAATTAACTAGTCCAACTGATGTTGATCCAGGTCCTGGTCCATGAGTTAGCGCCAAACCAAAACTCGCTTCTCCTATGGTGAGACTTTGAAGAACTACGACCACAACATTGAAAGATTGCGGGTCAGCTCCCATCATCGAGCCACATCAAGTAACTTTCCATATCGCGTCTTCTGGTTATCTTTCCCTCATTTCAAAGGTATAATCTGTTATAATCCTGTTTCAGTATTTGGATCTTACCTTTCAACTGCTTTAATTTCAAAGATCAAACTACGCTCTTCTATTGTGCACGCACGAGATCATTGTGTTTCCCTCCTGTTCTTGCAGTATAAACATAATCAACTCAAACTTGTGATGGACATAGGTAAAAAAGCCAGCCAGTATTTCTTATACCTTTGAGATTAATATATAATTGCAGCAAAATTCACAGTAATTCAGAGATGAGAGCATCATTGCTGACATTATTGATAAAAGTGCACCACTTATTTCAGAAATATTTGAAATACTCTACTCACCTTATAGATTATCACCTATTCGCTTTTTAGATCATCAACCTAGCTATTATGCATTAGCTTGAAGTTTTGTCTTTCCTAATAATGGCAGAGTTCAGTATCTCTTTATTCTTTCCTCTAAACTTGTACAAATAGGTTATTAATAATTACACCCTTCTTTTAGCAAAACATAAATAAATAAAAAAAGTATGCTTTTTTCTGTGATGCCAATACAATTACCGCTTAAAATTTGATCAGGATGAAGTATGGGAAACTGAATCTCAGCCCATTGGTTCTACATCCGAGGCCTGCTTTGGATCGATGTTATGATGTAGGTGGGAGAAGCTCCTCGAAGTTCGAGATGACCTGGAAGATAAAGTCGTTAGGGAGTCAGGTCTTGGACCAGACCAAAGCTCCTCCAATGATCAAGTCAGAGTCCGAGATAGATGCAGTAAATACATGATTTTGACTGGTTTCCTCTTGTGTATGCCTCACACACATATTATAAGAGATTATAAGAGGATCAACACACATATGTGTGGGCCTCACACATATAGTATACTATAAGAGGATCAATACACGTGTCAATGCGTGATTGGTTCTCTATTGTATGTGTATGTGGCTCACACACATGAACCGAATCCTCTCCTGTGGGGGTTCAAAATGTGATCCCGCAGGACTAGAGAACCCTGGCAACTCTTCAACCCACAAGCCTTTCTTCTCGTCCACCTTTTTAGTGAGGGCGTGAAGGATTGACCGATTAATCACTTTTGCGTGGCCATTGCAATATGGATATTCGACTAAAGAAAATCTGTGATTCGATGTCTAGCCTGTCACATAAAGCTCTGAAGTCCTTATATCAAATTATTTTTCATTGTTGGTTGTGATTGCTCGAGTGATTCCATGCCTACAAACTACTTTCTTCCAGAATTTTTTTAATGTTATGCTCTCGGATTCCTGCCAGTGCTCCACATTCCACCCATTTGGTGAAGTAATCGACAACAATGATGACATATTTCCTCCATCTCGATCTTTGTGGAAATGGTCGAAGGAGATCCATTCTCCAGTAAAAAAATGAGACATGAGAAACAATAGTAGTTAATTTGTTGGCCGGTGGCTTCTTGATACCTTCATGTCTTTGGCATGAGTCACACGACTAGACTTGAAGAATCAAAGGACTTTCTCTACCAGATTTTGGGCACCAATGTGATTGGGGCAGATGCATCGTGCATTTATACGAGGACATAATCTGCTTCTTCTGGTTAAGACACATGAGTAACGACCTCCATCTACTCGAATGAATGATCTTTTCAATAGTTGGTCTCCATTTAACTCGAAATGTGGTGCTTGTCTTTTGACCTTCCTCCTCTGGTGAAGGCCCATCTTTTAGAAAGTTCTTATTCGAATCTATCTAGCGTGGGACTGACGTAGTTGTTAGACCTTTGCCTGACTCGGCGAAGCGTAGCCTCAGCAATACTTCAAAAATATCCCCTATGTCACATTCGGCTCTGGCATACTGGCTAACTTGGAGAGTGAATCAGTAACAGTGATTTTTTTTCAAATTTCTTCTTCCGACTTCGGACTTTTTCTAAATACTTCACAATTGTTGGCTCCTTTGCTTTGAAGCTGCCATTTGTTGGCCTACCACCAATGTCGGTATCTGCTGCCTCAACCACATTAAGATCTACGATTATAACTTTATATTCTGCTCCATTGTTTGAGACTGCAGACTCTAACTTGATAGCATACTCCACAATAAGCTCCTTAGGGCTATATACTGTCACTCCGGCTCCAGCGCCTATCTTGCTTGAGGCTCCGTCAACATATGTGTTCCACTCAGCAATGTTAAGCTCTAAAGGTGGCACTTTTGCTAGGGGCCAGCGCCGAGAATGTGCACTCGACCATGAAATCTGCCAATGCTTGAGTCTTTATTGCCGGTCCCAGATAATACTCCAACCCATTCTCTGTCAGCGTTATCGCCCAGGGAGCATTATGCCTGCGTGATTGGGTTTCTCCAATACTTTCTTCAGCGGCTGATTGAAGTATACTACTACTTTATAAGACTCAAAGTGTGATTTGAGTCCTTGTTGAGATCACCTACTGAGTTTCCTCAAGGATCCCAGCTCGGCATCCTTGAGAACCTTACTTACGTAATACATCAGCATTTGAATTTTGGCTTCTTCTCTTACTAACACCGAGCTAAATACCTCGTCCGATGTCACCAAGTAGGGGTGCAGTTCTTTGCCTTGAACTAGGCGAGTGAGAAGTGGCAATATCCCTAAAAAGGTTCTTAGCTCCTCGAATGCTCTTTGACATTCTTCTGTCCATTGGAACTCTGTTGTGCGCGCAAACAATCACAACAACAAACCAACAGAGAATCCCTAGATCTCCAGCACAATGCAATCACAAGAGAAAACTCACAAATCACAAACACCAAGTTTAACGAGGTTCGGCCAACGTGCCTACGTCCTCGGGGCATCAATGGAGAGGTTTTACTATTAGGAAGATGAATACAAGTTGCTCTAAATCTCTTGAATACAAGAGAACTTCAGCAAAATACAATTTTCGCAGAGATACCAAA
>JAVJIF010026227.1:0-82907 GCA_038442645.1 Agave tequilana
CCAATTTACAATGCTGGGTTATAACTTTTATTTATAGAATTTACATTACAAATCCTATTTGGATTATGAGATGATCTTGGCCATTGGATCTTGAAGAATCTTGATCAATCCTATTAGGAGTTAATCTCCTTGATCTAGAAGAATTCTAAACCTTTTAATCTTTGGAAACAAATCTTTATTGAATAGAAATTGAATCCTATTCAAAACTCCTGAAAAGGAAACTCGCAATCGCCTGAAAAGGAAACTGATTCACCTTAATTTGCTTCTTATGCTTCAAGTCATCATCTTCTCCAACTCAATTGAATTTCTAGACCATCTCTTCTTGAAAATAGGTAAATCCTAATACAGAGAGGGCTACCCTTAAGTAAGGAGTGCCTTAATGATGACTTGAGTCGGGCGCTGCTGATTGCCAAGATGAGGCAGAAGCGCGCGTGAGCAAGAGGCTATAGCCAATTGTCAACAGGCGTTGAAGGTATTCAATTCAAGAAATATAAAGAGGGTACGAAGACGAGAAACGTGGGGTGTCCCTGAGGTACCCGCTTGAAATTGGATCCTTTCATATGAGTGAAGGCCAGGATCCTCATGAGAGCAGTGTTACCCCTGCTACAGTAGAGGAGACATCTCCAAACGCTCCGTCCAACAACGTTGTGCTCTAGACAATGAGCTCTCCGTCAACTGCTCCCGACACTGGGCGGGTGGCTCTGGTTCCCCACGAGGAAGCTACTCTTCTGGCTCCTGCTTCCGAGGTGTCTTACAAAGGCAAAATGAGTGTTTGAGAGTTTGTCTTGTTGATTTTTCTTCTATCGTTTGTAAGATCAAATGTAATCTTTTTGAACGGAAATAATTAGATCTTCAGCTTCCACCCTTTTTTTAATGTCTCACTTCCTTTGGTTTCAAGGCCGTTGTCGATGCCGGCCTAGAGGACCCTTTCTGACCAGCTTCTGACTCGGTGATTCGCGATCAGAGGGGAGCCCTTCGGGGCTGAGGATGTTCCCTGGCTGCATAGGTTTGATGGGGCTGGCTCTTCGGGGGTGGAGCCGCCCGAGGAAGTCAAAGGTTCGGCCCCGTGGGAGGAGATAAAGAGGTGGAAATAAATCTGGATGATGAGCCTGGATCATTGTTAGATTCCTTGAAAGCCTGGCGGGAGAAGTTATCGTAGGAAGCTCTCGAGAATTCTAGGCTCTCGAGCCCTGGAGAGCTCAAGATGCTCGATCTTCTAACCTCTCAACTGGATCGCAAGCTCGTCTCTCACAATATGACAGTGGCAGTCTCCAAAGAATGATGGACGGAGTGCTCCAAAAAGGGCGCGAGCTGTTTGAGGCGAATGCTAAGTTGATGGAGGAGAAATTAGACCTTGAAGAGAGGCTCTTAAGCCGGCTTGTGGAGCTGCAGTAGACGTGGGAGGAGGTGTCTGATCTCCAGGGGAAGGTGGCTTCAGCCCAGTCAGAGGTCTCTTCTCTCAAGAGTAGATCAATAAGGGATGTGCAGAGAAGGTGGTGCTCAAGCACGAAATCCATGTGCTAAGGAATAACTTGATAAACCGTGACAATGATGTGGAGTTGAAGGTCGAGGTTTCGCGTCAATCGGATCGTTATAATGAGCTTTGGAGCACTCATGGGACGTTGCTTGAGGAGGCGCAGACATTGTGCTCCAAGTTATAGTCCTTAGATCAGGCGGCCAAGTAGAGAGCGCTGGAGGATGGCTCAGGGGCGCGAAACGCGATCCCGAGGGACCTAGTTCCCTGCCCAGGGGTTCGGGTTGTCAGCCAGGGAGGTCGACCGATCATGTTGAAGCTCTTGCAGCTGGCATGAGAGAGCTCGAAGTTGGTCGGAAGGACCGAGGCAATGGTCATAGGGGGCCTAAATGGACCTACCCCTCTTTTTGTAAGAACGGATGTGATAAGGAGATGTGTCTTATATTTTCTTTGGGTGTTGAATCACTGCTCTTGATGCTCCTGTGTGATGCCTTGGATCTTAGTTTGTTGGGGGTCGTCGGGGTAGAACCCGTATAGGTTGTTAACTCACTTGAGTAACCGTCAAGGTGAAAATCAATCTAGGCTGACTCAGAGCAGTCATTGTGGGCCAGCCTCATCTTTCAGGAGACTCCCCGAGGTAGTCGTCAGGATAGACCCGCTATATGATATTAAATCACTCGAGTGGCCATCAAGGTAAAGACCTGTTAGGCTGACTCCGAGCAGTCATCGTGGGCGAGCCTCCATCTTTCAGGGGCTCACCGAGGGATAGCCGTCAAGGTAGGACCCGATATAGGTTGTTGACTCACTCGAGCGGCCGTCAAGGTGAAAACCTGTTTAGGCTGACTCCGAGCAGTCATTGTGGGCGAGCCTCCATCTTTTCAGGGGGCTCCCCGAGGGATAACTGCCAGGATAAAACCCGATATAGGCTGTTGACTCACTAGAGTGGTCGTCAAGGTGGAAACATGTCTACGCTGACTCCGAGCAATCATTGTGGGCGAGCCTCCATTCTTCAGGAGATTCCCCGAGTGGTAGTCGTCAGGGTAGGACTCGATATAAGTTGACTCACTCGAGTAGCCATCAAGGTGAAAACCTGTCTAGGCTGACTCCAAGCAGTCATGTGGGCGAGCCTCCATCTTTCAGGGGGCTCCCCGAGGGGTAGCCGTCAGAGTAAGACCCGATATAGACTGTTGACTCACTCGAGTGACTATCAAGGTGAAAACCTATCTAGGCTTGGGCGAGCCTCTATCTTTCAGGAGACTCCCCGAGTGGTAGTCGTAAGGGTAGGACCCGATATAGGCTGTTGACTCACTAGAGTAGCCATCAAGGTGAAAACCTATCTAGGTCGACTCCGAGCTCCCCAAGGATAATCGTTAGAGTAGGACCGATATAGGCTATTGTGTGGGGTACTCTGTTTAGAAAGCACAAGCAATGTTTGCGCAATCGAGAAGCACATAACACATAAACAGATCATGCACCAGATAACCAAATTATGAGAAATTATGTTAAATATACTTTTAATATAAGATATATATTTTTTTTAAATTTGAGAATTCCCAAAAGCACAGGGAAATATAAAAGCATGATAAAATTTCTAGAAAGTGTGAAAACCTGTTGGATTATGGATAATATAGCCTATTGTGTAATGAACTAACTTATTAACAACTTTATATTTTTAATAAAATAATTACTCACAACCTCTTTGCTTGTGTTGCAGGCAGTCAAATGACAAGTAGATATGTAATTACTCACTTGTTTGAAGACACAAGAGCTCGATAAAAGCCTTCTCCTCAGTGAAAGAGAATAGAAGCTTTCTCCTCTAGGAGAGAGAAAGGGAAATGAGGAGTTGAAAAAATAACGAAATAGTGAAATCCTTTCAACCTAGCAGGATCGCTGCTACTATAGCAAAGGAAGAGAAGAGAATGAAAGATTACCTCTTTGGCCATAGACACAGTGGCCCATGAGATTTAGTTTAGAGATCGGGTTTATTCTCTTAAGGTTTTGTTTAATTGGTTAAATGGTCAAATTGGATTAAGTTTAATTAGGTAATGGGTGTGAACATAATCATTTGTGTAATTGGTTTAGGGCAGATAACACGCATAGATTTGATTATGCAACTTGTCCGCATAATGAAGCACATAATATGATTTGAAATCTCAATATCAGTGTGGTATCGCCCAATGGTTTTTAGTATCAAACATCATCAATATCGGCTCTCAATATCGGCAGAGTTGCCCTGATATTGGCTGATATCATAGCATTAATGTCATAACACACCTCAAATCCGATACAATACTGCTATATATATATATATATATAATATATATATATATATATATATATATATATATATATAATATTGAAGCTAATATATATATCGGAATTGACGATACTTGAAACCATGCACATAACCTTATTTGATGTCGTGGTCACCCGCATACGTTAATGCGACCACATAACAATTGCACAAACCTATTTTCCAACAATGTGTTGGACCATTCATCTTATGAGAAGCTCTCTCCAATTTTTGCATGAAATCATTTTATCATTTAAGCAGCTCCAACACTTGTCCGTCTCAATATTCCATTTTATCCATCTCAAATTATTGTATTCTGAACATCTCTTTTCTTGACTTCCTAATATTCCAACTTATGGGCCTTTTGGTTGTCGTAAGTGGTCATAAATCGTAAGTGGTAAGCTCTTTTATAATTTTAAGTGAGTTAAATGCAAATAAGTTTTATGGTGTTTGGTGGTAATGTAAAATTATAAGTGAGAAACTGAATTATGTTTTACGGTATTTGGTTGTTGTAATGTGTAAGTCGTAAGTGAAAAAAATGACCACAAAATAATTGTTTGGTGATTTAAAAATATTAAAAATGCCAATAAATACTAAAAATAGTAAATATTAAAAATATAAATATAAATATTAAATTAAATATATAAATATTAAAAATATAAAAATAAAAATAGTAAATATTAAAAAATTAAATATTTTAAATATTAAATATTAAAATTTTAATCTAATAATCAAAACTTATTAAATTTATATTAAATATTACTAATCTATAAATAAAGTAAGAATTAAAATTAAGTGGAATACACTATATTAATCTAGTAATAAAAAAGATTAATCTAGTAATAAAAAATTATAATATTAAAAATTAGAAAATTATTAATAACAACTTTAATCTAATAATTAAAAAATAATTTCTCATAATTTAAAAAGATTAATCTAATAAAAAACTTTAATCTAATTACAATTAATTGTCGGCATTAAGTATTTGCATGATCACAGAAGTTAACTGTTTGTGTTGCAAGTTGACTGTAAGTGAGATTTGTATGACCACAAAACTAACCGTTTTGTGTTGCAAGTGAATCGTAAGTGAGATGCAAGTACATTTTACCACTTACGGCAAGTCGTAAGTCGCAATTGCCACTTGCGACTTATGGACTTTTACGGTGAAACAAACACGACTTACATGGAATAGCAAGGGTCATACAACAATTATATAAACTTCTCCCTTCAATTTCAAGGCCATTCCAAGGTCTCCAAGCCTTAAAATATAGGAAGCGCTATGCGTAAAAGGAAATGGATTCTTAACAAGAAAAACTCTCATCCTAGTACAACTAACACTCAAGTTCAGCCTAGTTAGCAACACAATTCTAAAACTGTGATTTCATTTAAACTAAAATGAAACTGAGGTTTGTGATCATAAAACTTTTTGAAGCCGGGTTTTTGCTAATTTAGTGAGTGTTTAGCAACCATATTGGAATTACTCTCGGGGGAAAATCCACTCAACTAGAGTTTCCAAACCTTCAGTTTTATAAGGTTTGGAGGACTCCAAACCCCACTTTCACTAACTCCATTTTGGTTCTCAAACAAGGGTCTAGTATCACTAACCCCATTTTAGACGTAAAACTCTCCCAACCTTAATTCGGGAAACTAAACCTTGTTCCCAAACGAGGCCTAAAACTCTCATCCTAGCACATCTAACACTCCAGTCTTGTCACACTACCTGCGTCATGGTCTAACATGAACTAGTATACAAAAAAAAATACATGCACCCAATCAGTAAATATACTCATCAGATTTAAAACATATATGAGAAGACTTTCTAGTAATAATGAAGCAATTTTTCAATTTATCATTAAATACTGCAAGAAATTTAACAAGCATGAGAAACTTTGTGCACAAACTGACCCAGCAGCAGTGATCGCCTGCCGGTACTTCTTATCCTGAACATCTCCAGCAGCAAACACTCCTTTCACACTCGTATGCGTGCTACCAGGCTTCGTCACGACATACCCATCCGTGTCCAGCTCCAGTTGACCGCCCAAAAACTTTGTAGCCGGCTCGTGCCCAATTGCAAAGAACAACCCCGAAACCTTCAAGTCTGTCACCTCCCCACTCACCAAGTTCTTAAGTTTAACACCCCCAAGAGGTTCATTCTCCTCTCCATAAGCTTTCACAACTGTAGAGTTCCAGATTACTTCTATCTTAGGGTCCCCAACGCCCTTGCCTGCAAAATTACAGCAAAAGTTTAGCAACAAACATGCACATTATCTGTTTGATGAAATCGAAGCGAGAATCCGAACCTGCATAATCTTGGACGCCCTGAATGTATCTCTGCGATGAATAATGTAAACCTTAGACCCATACTTGGTCAAGAAATTGGCCTCCTCCATGGCCGAGTCCCCTCCCCCGACGACGGCAATGGGTTTGTTCCTGAAGATGGGGCGGCCCCATCGCAAACAGCGCAAGCCGAGATCCCCCGGTTCCAGTACTCATCAGCACCATCAAAATGCAGTCTCCTGGCCACAGCCCCAGTGGCCACGACGACCGCGTCGGCCTCGACCGAGGTCGAGTCGGAGAAGACCTTGAAGGGCCTCTTCGAGAAGTCAACGTGGGTGACTGTTTCGGACAAGATCTGGGTGCCGAATTTGAGCGATTGATTGCGGCAGCGGTCCATGAGCTCGAACCCGAGGATGCCCTCGGGAAACCCGGGGAAGTTCTCGACGTCGGTGGTGGTGGTGAGCTGGCCTCCGGCGGCGATGTCGTTGGCCATCCAGCCCTCGAACATGACGGGCCTTAGCTCCGCGCGGGCGGCGTAGATGGCCGCCGTGTGGGCGGCGGGGCCGCTGCCGATGATGCAGACGCGGGTGCGGAGGGGGGCGGAGCTGTTGTCGGCCATGGAGGCGGTGGTGGAGACGGCGGCGGCGGCAACGGGGATTAGGGTTTTGACTTTCTTGAAGAGGGATTCAATTTTGAGCGGAGGAAGGTCATGGAGGGGGTTTTGAGCAATTTGGTTGCGGCTGCGAATCTCAATTGGGGAAAGGACTGACGAGTGTGGGTTCATACGGGTTCACATTTTGGGGTCAGAATCAAGAATCTAGAATGGTTTGGGCTTGAAGTTTGGGTTTGGAATTCACACATGACTGGGTTTCACCTTCTGACTTGTTCCATCGGAGAAAGGTTGGGAGAGCGATGTTGGTATCTTCAGGCCTCGTCTGGCAACGTAGGGTGTGTTTGGATGTAAGGAATTGGTGTGAAGTGAGGAAGTGGGGAAGTATAATTGCTCATTTCCTATTTATCCAAACACCGGAAAAGGAAAATAAGAAAACCCCCATTTCCCTTTTTCATCTCTCTTTTACACAACCATTTTCTTACTTCCAGAGTGCTACAGTTAATTTGTGGTCATGTAAATCTCATTTATAATAAGTTATAGCATAAAACAGTTATTTTTTGGTCATGTAAATCTCACTTGCATTCTAATTACAATCTATTTTTTATTTTTCTTAATTAATTTTATTTTAATATTATTTTGCGGTCAAACTTGTGGTCAACTTTTCCACTTCCACTTTTCATTACCATCCAAACACCGGAAACGACAAAAATATTTCCAAACCACACTTCCCAACAATCATCCAAACACCAGAAAACTTACTACTCATTCCCTTTTTCTTAAAGGAAATAAATCTTACTTCCTACTTCCTCACTTCACACCAATTCCTTAAATCCAAACAGACCCGTAGTTTCAAAATCGAAGTTACCTTTAAGTTAAAAGAAATTGGGGTTTGTAAGCATATAAACCCCAGCACTGAAATCAGAGTTATGTTTAAGTTAAAAATATATTCAAAATGAAGTTTCAATAATCTCAGTTTTATAAAGCTTGGAGGCTTCCAAATCTCAGTTTCAGTAATCTCATTTTGACTCCAAACAAGTCTCAATTTTAGTAACACTATTTTGAGCTTGAAATTTTCTCAAGCTAAGTTTGAGAAACTTAATCTTATTGTCAAACAAAGCCCAGAGGTTTCTTGCTTGGTACACCAAGCCAAAGCTATTTGAGCCTCGGCTTGATGATAATGGTGTAAGAGCGGGTTAGCTTGTTATAATAGGCAAGTGTCCGTAGCGCAATGGTAAATTCGTTCTACAATAGTTTGGGGGTCCAAATCCTTGTGCTAGGCTACAACCTGGCTCTCAAGAGGAAAACAAATCCCTTTGGGGCGGGGGGTGGGCGGGAACAAAAAAAAACAAAACAAAACCAGAACAAAAACAAGAACATGATCGGAAAACAAAGGAAACAAAATTGTAATATATACAATATATAGTTATTAAGAGAGAAATATTAAGGTCCAGCGTTCAAATTTGTTGGGAAATATGAAGAATAAATTTGAATATTTGAGTTGAATAACGGCGAGATCTGTTGATAGAATCAATTGATAATGGTTGGAGTGTGTTCTCCTTCCATTGGGGATGAACGTGGTATATTCAAATGTTCAATTCCGACTTCGAATGAATAAGATATTCAAGTCTAAAGTTTGCTGAATTCAAAGCCAAAAGGGGACTAAAATTAGCTAAAAGCATTTAGTCCCACATTGGCCATGGGATGGAAGTTTGAAGTGTTTAAATAGAGAAAAATGAGAACAAAGGGTGTGACTTTTGGGTACTTGGAGTTTTCGATCGCGATTAGGGGGAAACCATGCCCACACGATCGGGGTTTGGGTTCGGGTTCGAGATCCTACTCGGTCCGGTTTTTTTGAACCGGGTCTCACAGGTATGGGTTACAGCGGATCATACCCGCTCCGCCATCTAGATCCGAACCGAATCAGCGCAACGACTGACAGAAAAACCACCGCGAACAGTTGGGCGGTTTTCGTCTGAAACGAACCGTTGCAACGGTTTAGACCAAACCGTTGCAACCGTTCGGGGGTTCGGACGATCTGTTTCTCTCAAACAGAACACAACAAATACAACAAAACACACAAAAAAGAAAAAGGAAAGCCAGTTCCTTCCTCTGCATTCTGAAGTGGGACTTCCAACAGGAAGTGGGAATTTTGCAACTCGGATTCCGAAGTGACTTCCACCAGATTCATTCTAAAAGAAGGCTCAGAAAATTCAATAGATTCTTTAATAGAATTGTTATCTGAATCTGTGACTTCCGAAGAAGAATATTCTTCTATCTTCCTCCTTTCTCTATAGTGGGTGTCCTCCAAAGTAAAGACAAATATTCTCCTTGAAATTTGTCTTGGTCCTACTGCTTTGATAATCCTGTGAAGGTATTGGTTAACTACGGTTCGACCGTACCGTGATTGGTAGTGGTATCCAAATACCGTGAAGGAGTGTTGTATCTTGGGAGACCAGCGTCCAGTAACCCGTTATCACCGTAGCGGGGGACGTAATTGTCTTAAGGAGATTCGCTATAAGCGTACCTCACTCCAAGTACTGTATAAGTGAATTAACTTTCTTTGTGCAGGGGTTATACTGATATTCAGTATATTAATTAACTTTCTTTGTGCAGGGGTTATACTGATATTCAGTATATTGAGACTGACTCATAACCAGTCTAATGGTGTGTTAACAAGAAAGGTAATTGAAAGGTGATCTTTAATTAAGGAACGTTCTATTGAACGGAAAAACTCCCACCTGATATTCACCGACCTGGCCAATTAGATCGGTGGGTATTGATTAGTTGGCAGATTGATTTCGAAACTAACAATCTTAAGATAATTATTCTAAAGTTTCTTACTTCTGTTCTGCTTGAACTTACAGAAAATGTCTGAGACTTATCAAGACAACTCAAGTAAGGCACCAAACATGCAGATCGAAACTTGATGCCTGCTCCATCTCCTAACCCTAAGCCGGAGAAGCCAGGAAAATTTGATGTTACAGAATTCAAGAGGTGGCAACAGAAGATGCTCTTCTACTTGACCACTCTACATCTGGCCAAATTCCTGTAAGAGGATCCACCAGACTCGAAACTAATCGGGACTCAGTCCTTGTAATCGATGCATGGACTCAAGGTGACTTCCTTTCCGAAACTATATTTTGAATAGACTGGATGACTCTCTTTACAATGTCTACAGTCCTATCACAACGACAAAGAAGTTATGGACCAGTCTGGATAAGAAGTACAAGGCTGAGGATGCTGGTACCAAGAAGTTCATGGGACGATTTTCTGGAGTACAAGATGGTGGACAATAAGACTGTAATCAGTCAGGTGCAAGAGTTTCAACTTATCTTGCACGAGATAGAGGCCGAAGGTATGAATCTACCTGAAACTTTTCAAGTTGCTACTATTGTAGAGAAACTCCTACCTGCAGGGAGAGATTTCAAGAACTACCTGAAGCACAAGCGCAAGGAGCTGAAATTGCAAAATCTCATTGTGAGACTTCAGATTGAGGAGGACAACCGAAAGTCCGAGAAAAGGAGCAGTAAGAACTCCTATGAAGCCAAGGCCAATGTGATCGAAGACTCAAATGGGAAAGCGTCTACTTCCAAAAGCTTAAAGCGGAAGAAGACTGCAAAAATTCCCGAAACTAACAAAATTTACTCAAATGGTAAAGAGTAAATGTGTCAAGAGCAAGGATTGTTCAATTATAAATTACTAGTTCAATGCACGTCTCATGCAAAAATAAAATTGTATGTTCACAGGACAAATGTATTGCTTCTACAAAAAGAAATGATGGTTTTTAAATTTATATAACACATGTGCAATTTAACATTTGTGGAGGGACGAAACCAAAAACATGTTGAAGTTGAAAAAAATATTATATTTGCAAATAATTCAATTTTAAATTGAGCCGCTAATATTAATATATATGACATTAAAGTGTTTTGCATTGAGATGAATTCCAGCATGGCTTACATGCGGATTATGTTTTTATTTATACTTCCATTTCATAGTTTGTGGGGGTGAATTGCAAAAAAAGTACCCGATGTTTGACCAAAAAAAAAAAAAAAAAAAAAAAAAGTCTCAAAATGAGTACTAAACTTTCCTCAAAATGAATACCCCAGGATCCCACTTCATTAGTTTAATTTTCCGTGTGGTTGTTGGTTATCTTGTCATGTATGAGGCACATGACTTAATTTTGGATCAAAATGCCCTTCTTCTTCACTTCTTAATAACAAATTTCATTCTCATTAAAAATTGAAGCCATCAAAACCCCACCCCCCCCCCCCCCCCCCCCCCCCCCCCCCCCTCTCACACGCACAACTTCTGATCTATCTTCTTTCAATTTCACTCATGTAATTTTGTTTCTCTAAAGAAAAGTCCAAAGCAAATGAGAGGTTCCCCATTAAAATGTAGCGTGAATTAGATGAGTTGAGTTTTTTAACTTGTAGATAGTATTAGAAATGGTTGTTTTAAGCCATTGTGTATACTACTACAAAAAAAAAAAAAAAAAGAAGTGACATTTTGTAACGTGAACTTTTTGAAGAGCTTATAGTTAAGTCCTTATTATTTTCAATGGGAGAAGTGAGGGAGAAAAGAAAGAGATCAACAGGTGAGAGGGAGGGGGAGAGAGAGAGGGTTGTAAGGGAGATAAGGAAAGAAGAATAAGAGACGAAGAAAGATAAATTAGTCTTAAAATTAACTTATGTGCACATCACGTGTTAATGCGGGCTCAAAACTAACAGCTCACTGACAAAAAGTAATAGCTGGTACTCATTTTGAGAAAAAATAAAGTTTAGCACTCATTTTGAGATTTCTTCAAACCTCAGGTGCCCGTTTTGCAATTTACCCCTAGTCTATTTAAAATTTTTCATAATTGGTAAACATAGTGTTTGAAAAGGGTTTATTGGAAAAAACAGAGTCTTTGAGCATGTAAGGATGGTATATATGAAAAGCTTGTTTAAAATATTTTGCAAAACACATTTCTCATAAATTTTTGTAAAACTATGTGATTGATATGATTTTATTATATTTTTATGCTCCTATTTATCTATCATTTGTAAATAAATAATACTACTGAAGTTTTTAATGAATATGTAGACAACTTTCGAGGAGGTGGAGAAGCAAGCAGAATGGCTGATTTTTGCACAAAAAATTCAACAATGAAGATCGCCACTTTCCGAACATTTTGTGATATTTTTATCATAACTTTTTCACAGAACGCAAAAAGGTCATCTAAGCGTTTATTAAAAAAAATTCAGAGATCTACAATTTTCATATTAAGAACTTCATTAATTCGACCGTTTTACTGCTCAAAATAGTCAAAAAGGTTTTGCTTTTGTTTCTGAACTTGTGCTGAAATGTAAATATAAAAAATTCAGAGGGTTTTGTGTAAATATTATTATTATTATATATAAAAAATGAGGACAGCAGAGGGGAGCCATCCTTTTTATTTGAGGGGTTTTTTTTCTTTTCTTTTTGTTTGGAGTGCGGCAATCGTGGCGACTCCATTTGGGGCCTTTCTTTGCATTTTTTCTAAAGTTTTAATTATTATTATTTTCTTTCGCGTCTTCTGTGCAAATTGGTGTTGTTGCACATCTGAGAACATGTAAGTCTTTAATTATTTTTAATAAAACTTTTAATTTTTCTTATTTGATTCCTTGTGTGGATCATATCGATATTAGTTTTAATTTGTTTTGATAATAGTTGAGATGAACTTTTTTATTGTGTTTCTAGTCTTTGCCATGATTAATTGTTGTAGAACTTGTACTATTGCCATGCATAGGTAATTTTGTTTCATGTATCTAGGGATCAACCTAAATTGATAATGGTGTAAGTAATTGATATCTCTCTGTATGATTTTAATTAAACATTGATATATTAGAACTAGTAAGTAGATTAATCTAAATAATAAGCTAAGTTTTTTATATGATATGTATTAAAAGCTAATAATCCATGCTTCGATTTTGAGAATTTATTGTTCTTAAATTACAATTTTATTACTTTGCTTAAGAATAATCTTTGATGGATCTGTAGTGAGAAAAATAATACCATATGCTTAAGTCTAGCAATTTTAGGATTAATTCTTAAATAGATAATCAATGATAAAAAGATTAGCTTTAGGAATTTAGATTTAAAAAATTCAATAAGAAATCTAGAATATTGATAGGTTATGTATTGAACAAATAATATCCTATACTTGGGATAGATTTTGAGTTGGGAATTTTATGTTTAGTAAACTAGATAATTAATTAACAATAGTAGAGAGACTGATATTAGTGTTGCGATCTATCACCGATCAAATAACAGAAAAACACCGAATTGACGGCTTGACAGCGAAAACTTTAGAGCAGATCTACCGCTAGCAAGTAAAAGAAACTAATCACCATAAAAAACCAAAGAACACAAGATTTAACGTGGTTTGGCAATGTGCTTACGTTTACAGAGAGGAGATCAGAAACCTTTACTGAAAACAAAGAAGAAAATATAAGAGTTACAAAAATATCTCTCTATAACTCTCAATGGTGAAAATCTGATTTCTTAACTTTTTCTTCAAAAGGTCAACCCAAGGGGTTTATATAGACCCTAGAATGATCCTAGTCCAATCCAAACTTCAATAATCTAATCAGCACCGTCTCAGAGAAAGAAAGAAACCTGAGTACAGTGCAAGCTGGAACAAAACCGTAAAAGAAAACTATCAGATCCCGACATTAATCGATTAATACCAAGTATTAGTCGATTGTACCATATAATTAGTCGATTGTTATAACACAATTCGAGAACTCAACTCTCTATTTGCAAGGCCTAGTCGACTACACCCAAGTATTAGTCAACTAGCCTAAAATCTAGTAGACTAATAAGACATGTTAGTCGACTAACAACATGCACAAAGCCTGTACATGTCCGTGCTTGATCTTGAAGCTTGTAACACCTCCACCTGATTCTTGATTCTTCTTCAATGAATATAAGGCACTCCAAATACTAATAATCTCCACCTTAACTCATGTTCATTGAGTCCCTCCGTAGAAATTAGCCTCCACTTTCTCCTCCCTTTGTGACTTCACATGGCTCCTTCCCAAGAGCCCGTTCTGCACTTTATCTTTGGAGAACCTTGATGAAGTTTAGAGATGCTCTGAATTTCTCCACTGGGATGGTCCTCGTCATCATATCAGCTGGATTCTTTTCGTGCTGATATTTACCAATTGATAACTCTTATTATCCATGATCCACTGACATATCTTGTGATACCTCACATCATGTGCTTTGTCCACTTGTGATACCTGTGACCTTAGAGAGAAGAATCACACTCTGACTGTCGCGATGAATCTGAACTGAATCTTGTATGATACCGAACATCTCAACCAATCCTCTTAATCACAAATCTTACTTTGATGCCTCAACTGCAACCATGTACTCTGCCTCTGTCATTGAAAAAGCAACTGTATCTTGCAAATCTGCCTTTCAACTAATAACGCACTCAGCTACCGTGAATGCATAGCCCGTCATAGATCTTCGTTGTTAAGATCTCCTGCATAATTTGCATCAAAATAGCCTTGAAATACCCTAGGCTTTCCCATTTTCAATTTCTGAAATACCAAACCTAGTCTCGCAGTCCTTCGCAGATATCGTAGCACCCACTTCACTACTTCCCAATGTTACTTCCTTGAATTTGACATGAACTGACTTACTATACTAACTACATAGGCTAAGTCAGGCCTAATGCAGATCATAGTTTACATGAGTGATCCCTCCGCACTAGCAATAGTACTTGAGACATCTCCTCCTCCTTTTTCGGTGATTATAGACACTATTTGGAGAATAATTTGAAGTGACATGCCTAAAGAGTGGTGATTGATCTTGCTTCTGCCATGTCGAATCTTTCCAACACTTTGATAACGTAGTTTTCCTGGGATAGCTAAACTCTGTCTGAGCCTCTATCTCGAATGATCTTCATATCTAAGATCTTCTTGGCTTCTTTCAAATCTTGAGCTGAGTTTTAAGCTTCTTAATATGTGTCTTGTTTCTCATAGTAATCAGCTTATCATCCACATATAACAGCAAATATGCCTGATCATCATTCTGCTTGAAATAGACACAATTGTCATACTCACATCGGTTATATCTGGCCTTGATCATGAAAGAGTCGAACCATTTGTATCACTGCTTGGGAGACTGCTTAAGTCCATAGAGGGACTTATTTAGAAGACATACATATTTTTTTTGATCTCCTGAATATAACCTTCAGGTTACTTCATGTATATCTTCTCCTCTAACTCACCGTGCAGAAATGTTGTTTTGACAGTCATATGCTCAAACTCTAAATCAAACTGAGCAATTATCGCCAATAACATCTAAATAGATGTATGCTTGACTTCATGAGAGAATATCTCATTATAGTCAATACCCTTCTTTTGAGCATATCTCTTGGTAACTAACCTTTCCTTGTACAGCTCATTGTCATTCTTGCGGAAGACCCATCTGCAACCTATTGCCTTGGAGTCTTTGGAAGATTGACTAATATTCATGTTTGATTTTTATCCAAAAACTCCATCTCTTACTCTATGACTGTAATCCACTTGTCTGATCATCTGCCTCGATCGCCTCCCTGTAGCTACTAGGGTCTCCTGTTTCTATTACTAATGTGAAAGAGACATGATCTTCTTCCCAGTCATACCTTATTGGTGGCATCATAACTTTGATTGACTGCCTCAATGGTCTAGGTTGCTCTTGAGTAGCCTCCTCATTGTCTCCATCTGAATCTGAGGAGTTCTCTTCTGACCCTTCAGGCCTTTTAGGGTTCTCTGAGAACTCAACTCCCTTTTTCTGAGTATCTGTCGAACTATCTTAAGCCCCATCTTGCACTTTATCCTCCGTCTCTAACTTTTTTTACAATATTGATTCTTCGTCAAAGATCACATATATGTTGGTAAAGGTGCTTCTCGTCTCGAGATTCTAAAAGTCTGAAACCCTTCACTCTTTTGATGAACCAGATGTAGATACGTCCACTGAGAGGAGGGAAGAAATCTTTATTGAAAACAGAGAAGAAAATACAGGAGCTACAAGAATATCTCTCTCACAACTCTCAATGGTGAAAATCTGAATTTCTTTTGACTTTTTCTTCAAAAGGCCAACTTTAAGGGGTTTATATAGGCCTTAGGATGATACTAGTCCAACTCAAACTTCAACAATTCAATTAGCACCGCCTCAGAGAAAGAAGGAAACCCGAGTCTAATCCAAGCTGGAAAAAAACCGTAAAAGGAAACTGTCAGATCCCGACATTAGTCGACTAGGGCCTAGTATTAGTAGACTAATACAAAGTATTAGTTGACTATATCAAGTAATTAGTCGACTACTGTAACACAATTAGAGAACCCAACTCTTTATTTGAAAGGCCTAGTTGACTACTGTAACGACCCGTTCCCACAGGTACGGAGACGATATGGCGACGTGCATACGCAGGGTGAGTATACCCTCATGTACGTATGCTAAATCTCGGAACAGGGAATAAATATAGTATACATCATAGTTCCAGCATTAAATAAGTAAAAAAATA
Organism: Agave tequilana; assembly: GCA_038442645.1. NCBI lineage: Eukaryota > Viridiplantae > Streptophyta > Magnoliopsida > Asparagales > Asparagaceae > Agave > Agave tequilana. The sequence continues at coordinate 16,196 of JAVJIF010026227.1, forward strand.
CCTACAAAGGGACCAGTGATCATTATAGATATGAATAACAGAGATCAATACAGAAATAAAAACAGAATAATAAAGATACTTATGAATAATATAGGTGACGAGTCCACTAGGTGTATCCAATGAAATATCTGGTACTACGATATCTCGGATCTTCAACATGGGCATGCACACTTAGGGTCTTCAGAAAGCGACCTAGTGAGTAATAAAATGAAGGAAGCAGTAATATATACTATAATAGTAGTATAATCACGATATTATATAATATATGTTTAATTACCAGTGATACAATATTATATGCTAACAATCGGTATATATATAAGAATTGTTTTAGGACTGTCACATTATCAATGCCCAGCATGTCAACGGTATCATATCTATGATATTATCCAATTATATAACATGAATATCTATTAATATTATCGAAAAGAGTCTGGACTATATATATCATCTAACTATTTAACATTGTGTTATTATAATCAATATGAGTTATACCATTTTTATGTTATTATCAATATACGTGATATGATACAATATTAAGTGTTCCTAATTACATCAGTGTGTATAAGTAACATGTAGCAAGTTTAATTACTTTATATTTCTTATTTAATCTAAGAATAACAGTAGCATAATGGTGTCGTGATGAATATGAACACATAGATATAAAGAATGCAGAATAACCATACAATTGTATTGTGATTATACAGTAAGTGTCTGCAAGGTATACATGAAACAGAATACATGGAATGCAGAGTATACATGTACGTGAATAGTGTGTCACCCATGAAGTGTAACAAGTATCAGGAAGTATAGTAAGGTATACAGGTGGCATGATAATGGATGGAATATCAAAAATGATAACAAGTATAATTGAACAGTAACATACATGTATCAGGCAAGTCATGTTATTTATACAATAATAACAATTAGTACTGCCTGGTATTTTAATCAATCTCTTCTAGCATCTCATACCACTGGCAGTTCATATCAGAGCCCGCACTCCAGCCGAACCTATCTGAACATGGCATACGGGTACCATTATTCGAACGAAAGAGTGACCAAATAACAAGCGTTCCCAATATCACTATTATTCATACTGTTTCATTATGTTAATTGGAAACCTAATGGCCAAGAAGCTCTTATCGGGTAACAGTATCCTGTGCATATCCGGAACCATGGCCTTAAATAATCCCCTGGTTGCTGAGACCAGAGCCCTCCGCAAAGAGGGGAACATGAAAACGGGAAACAAGAGCTCATGAGATCTATATACAATCAGTATCCAGCACTACCTTCTCCTGCTGTGGGACTAAAAGTGGATCCAGACATCCACTCGACAAAATCTAGTCAACCGTCAAGTCTTCCCTATCCCCATGTTATATTTATTATATTAAAACTACCTAGTATATCAGGAGTAAGTACAGTATATGGTACATATAACACGATAACATGACATAAGCTTTGTTGGTAGTATGAAACAAGATAATGAGAAATGGGAAAAAAAGGGAAATGTGGGATTCTAGAAGTGGCCCCCTGGCTTTGATCCACGTGACACTTAGATCTACATATCATATATCAACAACTCACATGTCCAGTTACAGGAATATCAATATCAATAACAGGAAACAGTCCTATACGAGAATACAAGAATATTCATGTAGCAATAATCTATGTAATAGGAGCAGTGATCTATGCAACAGGAATATAGAAACAATCAATTACATGTATACCGGTGATATATTAACAATGATTTAAGAATATGAAATAATAGTGTACAAAGTATCCGTGTAAAGGTATACACGAACATGAAATAATAGACGTTCAGTATAATAATATATGTGTAGTGGTGATACAAGTACGTGGAATGATAGTGTCTAGCGTAATAAGTGTATACACGAAATATAATGTCCAGTGTACTGGAGTGTCTAGTGTTTTAGATGATACAAGGACAAACTATAACAATGCCCGTGTACCAGTGATACTAGTATATAAAATAATAGTGATCTGGTGTAGTAGGAATGTTCGTGTAACGGTGCCAGTATCAAGGTAACATGAACTTGTGTCAGCTTATTATTATTTTATTGTAATGATTTTAATATTATGAGTATGATCGATATCATACAATTACCTATTCTACCCAGTATTCTAAATGGCGGCCACGGCGGTCACATCAGCCGGGAAAATTTATCGGGGATGAGGATATATCAAGGATATATCGGGAATATTTTCAAAAATCGAATGTCAAAATCGGACTGTAAATATACATATATTCTTATTTTAAATCGCATCTCAATAAGACAATATATGCATAAATTATATAAAGCTATATAAAACATCATACTTACATGTTTAATATATACTTAACTCGATAATTTGCATTAAACCTATAAATTCATAATCACTATCCAAGTGTAAAATCTTCACAAATGCCACATCGATAGATCGCTCGAATTACCCAAATACCGAACATAGAAATTGGGTGTAAAACGCTATATCGGTCCAAAATCACCGAAATTGCAGCCGACATATCGTGTCCATTCCTATTTATCAGCGATTTTGGGTGAAAAATGCTATATCGGTTTGGATGTGCCACATCATTACGGCTAGGTGCCATAAGCACAATATCGGTGCAATATCAAGGTTATATCGGGATATTTAGAACACTGACGCTACCGATTTAGCTATAAATATGGGTTTACCTTTATCAACACTTTTTAATTACTCCATATAAATTTATAGATAATAAATCAAGAAAAGAATAATTTGTTATTAAGCGTGTTTAAAGAGCAGTCAGGTATATTCGAATTATAGTGTTTTAACAATAAATATAATTTATTAAAAAAACTAAATAATAACAACAATAATCTTGTTTTATTTAAATAAGCAACCAATTTGACTCAACATGATAAAAATACAATTTATATAATAAAAACACTAACTTAGTGGCACAGGAATGTAGCTCATCTTCTTATGGTCGTAAAGGCTCTAGAATCGTCCAATTTGGATCCGGATACTCCAGATATCGCTTGTACACTAAAATCATAAAAAATGAGTTAAATATGTAATTAAGGATTAAAATGTAATATGTATTATTTAACAGGGGTTTTTATGGGAAATTACCTTTATTAACTTTTTGAGTGGGTCTAGGTTACTAACGGATCGGGTTTGGATCTGACATCCAAACCCATAACCTAAGTACATGGGTAATTGCGTTAATTGGGTATTGGGTTCGGGTTTAGAATATTGGGTTTATCCCATTAAGAAGAGAGAACAAGGGAGAGAGAAAAAGAGAGAAGAGAGAAAGAGAAAAAAGAGAGGAGAGGGGCGGTGGCAGCCAGGCCCGACCTGGCCTGGCCGGCGCCTGCTCCGCCCCGCCGGCAGCGACACGTAGAGAAAGAGAGAGGATAAAGAGAGAGATGAAGAAAGAAGAAAGAAGAAAGAAAGAAAGCAAAAAAGAAAAAGAAGAAGAGAAAGAAAGAGAGAGGAAAGAGGGAAAGTGAAAGGGGTAGCGGCCTGGACCTGGCCGCGGGTTGGATAGCCCAGGGCACAGCCACGCCGGTGGCGGTTTTGGCCGCTGGCGGTGGTGGAAAGAGGGGAAGAGACATGGGAGATAGATTCAATGAGAGAAAAAGAGAGAAGTAGAAGAAAAGAAGGTGATAGTGAAGGCCTGATGGTCGCGGGGGTGGCGTACCGGCCTACCGGTGGTGGGTTTGATCCCCATGGAGCAAAGAGAGAGATAGTGAGGAAGAGAGAGGTAGTTAGGGGAAGAGAGATAGAAAGTTGTAGAAAGAGATTGAGAGTGAGAGAGAAATAAAAGAGATTTAGAGAGGGGTGAGAGTAGGAGAGAGAACTAAAGAGAGAGGCAGAGGCAGTGAAGTAAAAGGCGGTTGGATAAGGAGTGGAGAAAAATCTAGAGAAGGGAGAAAGAATGAAATGGAGTTAATATGAATAAATTAATATTATTTAATTGGGTCCAAAATTTGACTAGTTCCAAACGGTCCCAAAAAATTTATAAATTAGATAATATTATCCTGAGGAACAATGTGAAATCGTATTTGTGAAATACTATCTGCTTTGCAAATTAAAAATCCTAGAATGTATCGCTGATACCGAGCGACAACGGTTTGGTCGAATTTTTGATAAATTCAGAAAAATTTCTAAAAAAATCCTAACACAGAAAATATGTTTCTTAGATACAATGTGAAAACATATTCTAGAAACTCAACTCCATTTGTGAATTAAAAATCATAGAGCTGATTATCGGTATCGGTCGCACCAACTTCGGAATTTTCCAAAATAATCCAGAAAAATTTCAGAAAATTTTGAAATATTTTAAAATATTGAAAAATAATATCTAAAATAGAAACTGACTCAATCTAACTACCAATATGGTCAAATCAACTTGGTATGTTGTATCGAGTACTGATACTGTAATACGTATCTCTAGATCGAGGGGTTACATTTAGAATTTATCAAAAACAACTTAATGTGAAAGATATGATTCTAAGACACAATGTGAAAATAGATTTTAGAAACTTAACTCCGTTTATGAATTAAAAAATGTAGAGCCGATTATGGTATCGGTCAACACCGATTTTAGAGATTTTTCAAAATAATCCAGAAAAATTCAAAAAATTCTGAAAAAACTAAAATATTATCTAAAACTCAAATCGGCTCAATCTGACTATCAAGATGGTCAAATCAACTTTGTATGTCTTATCGAGTACTAATACGTACCTCTAGGATCAGGGGGTTACAACTACACTCAAGTATTAGTCGGCTAGCCTATAGCCTAGTCGATTAATAAGACCTATTAGTCGACTAACAATATGCACAAAGTCTGTACATGTTCGTGCTTGATCTTTGAAGTTTGTAATACCCAGTGTTCTAAATGGCGGCCACAGCGGCTATATCGACCGGAAAAATTTATCAGAGATCGGGATATATCGGGGATATTTTCAAAAATCGGATGTCAAAATCAGACTGTAATATACATATCTTTTTATCTTAAATCGCATCTCAATAAGATAATATATATATAAATTATATAAATCTACATAAAACATCATACTTATATGTTTAAGATATACTTAACTCGATAACTTGCATTAAGCCTATGAATTCATAATCACTATCCAAATGTAGAATTTTCAAAAATGCCACATTGCCACTGTTAGATCTAATAATTTATTCCATACAAGATCTACATATATACTGTAAGCCTCTTTATCATGATCAAAGGGAAGGAGGGTTTAGGCATACCTGATTCCATCGCGAGGATGCCAAATATTGCACGATCTCGAAGGCGCCGGAGTTGAGGGAGAGGATTCTTCTCTCCAGCCACCAAGTTCTCTTCTTTATCCTTAGAGGAGATGAGAGGCCTCTAAGAGAGAGATGATTATTCTTGTTGGTGGAGAGGGAACCCTACTCATGGTATATATAGCATCAAGAAACCCTAGTTCAACTCATCATAGATCTAGGCCTTGATTTATAACACGAGTTCCACACGTGTGATGAGTCCCACATTCTAATTTAAATACACTCATGGCTAAGTGTAATTGAAAACGTGTCTAGACCCAAACCATTTAGGTTTGATCAATTCTTTATTGGGTCAAACAACATAGGTTAAGTGGGCGGGTGCAAATATCCAATTGACTTGATTAGGCCCAAAATAAATTAGACTTTAAAACATAATAAGTCTAACAATCTCCCACTTGGGCCAAGCAAGTCATACTGAATAGATATTATGCATAACTTTATGACGTCAAAAAAAAAACTTTAACCGCCGACAAACCACGTTTCAAAACAATCTGGTCCATTAAGAGTCCTGCCACCGAATATGGCGATCGTTACCTTCTGTATAATCGAGGTAGGACCTTTCACATCACAAGTTTCAGAACCCCTAACGACATAGATCAAATGTGGACGTGTGGCATGGAAATGTCCTCTGATCAAATAAGGTACAATTCCAACTGGTTTCCACTTTATGACTCCAACGAGTCTAGCCTTATGACTCCAACGAGTCTCACTTTATGACTCCAACGAGTCTAACTGCTAATTCAACAAACTCAAATGCGCAAAAGTAAACTTTAGGAAAAGCAATTATAAATTTATTTATCAGAATCAACAAATATCCATAAAGTGCACTTAGAAATAATGTCTGTTACATAAAATTATCCACTCCCACAAAATCAGGATATCATAATGACTAGTCATCCCCATATGAGCAATATGCTCTAAGAATACTTTAGGTGAAAGTCCTTTAATGAGTGGATCTGTAATGTTAAGAATAATGTCATCACTATCAACAGACAAAATATGATTCCGAACTTTATCATTGATGACAAGAAACTTGATGTCGATATACTTCGACTTTGCTGAACTCTTGTCTCTATTGCAGTAGAGCTTTATAGCTCTTATTATCACAGTGTAGCTGTAATGGCCTCTCGACTAAATCCACCATCTTCCTACAATAAGGAAAATAAAACATGAAGTGGACTTCCTATTGTCGATATATACAGCATAATCTGAATCTGTGTATCCGATCAGCTGCAACTGATCAGATTTCATGTAGTCTTCTATTGATATCGCATTACCTTCTTGACAGTCTTCTAGAGATCAATCCCATGATTGATCAAGTTTCTGTCAAGTTTCTCAACGGTATATGCTATTCTGGATGGGTACAAACTTGAGCACACATCAGACATCCAACCGCCAATGCATATGGAATGTCTTTCATTTGCTCTTTCCGTAGATCATTCTTGGGACATTAGAGTAGACTTAACTTATCTCCCTTGGAGCAATTCTTCATGCCATATCTATCTAGCACCTTATCGATATAGGCCTTTTGTGATAAACCTAATATTCCACGTGTCCTGTCACGTTGAATCTGGATGTCTATCACAAAAGAAGCTTCTCCAAGATCTTTCATCTCAAAGTTCTTTGAGAGAAAACTCTTGATCTCAAGTAGAAGATCTATATCGTTACTTGCTAATAGAATGTCATCCACATATAGCACAAGAAATATAAGTCTACTCTCTTTAAATTTATGGTGAATACATTGATCAACTATATTTTCCTTAAAATCAAAAAACGGATATTACTTGATCAAATTTCAAATACCATTGGCGGAATGCTTGATTTAGACCATAAATGAATTTCTTTATTTGCAAACCAAATATTATGAAACCTTCAGTTTAAAACTTTCTGGTTGCACCATACAGATTTCCTTCTCAATGTTACCATTAAGAAAGGCAATCTTAACATCCATTTGGTATAACTTCAGGTCAAAGTGAACCACCAGTGTCATAATAATCTTAAAAGAATGCTTCATGAAAACTAGGGAGAAAGTCTCCTTATAATCAATGCCCTTTCTTTGAGTGAATCCCTTTGTGACAAGATGTGCCTTATACCTTTTGACATTACCTTTCGAATCTCGCTTGGTTTTGAATACTCATTTACAACCAATCAGTTTCTTTCCTTCAGGCAACTCTACTAAATCCCAAACATCATTGTCCTTTATGCATTTTAACTCATCTTTTATGGCATTTGACCACTTAGTGGAGTAAATGTTGAGTTTGGCCTCATTCAAGGATGTGGGGTCATCCTCTAGCCATATGTCAAACTCATGCTATTGGAGATAAACTATATAGTCATTTGTAATGACTGATCTCCTCTTCCTAGTTGATCTCCTAGGCACTTGTGGTTGAGAATTTTCAGTTTCTACCTCACCAGCATGATCTACTTCAGGATGAACTGTATATGTATCTTGTAAGGATGCAACTGTATTTTCATCTTGAAGTGGAACAACTACTTTATCATTTGGAACAATTGTCATGGGTATAACAATATGTTCTTTCTTAAATATGAAATCTTTATGTATTTGACTCCACTGTTCTGAATATTCTCAAAAAAATTTAGCAATCCGTCTTTATGTTCTTAATGGAGGGACAATAAAACTTAAAGCCTTTATACCTCTCAGAATACCCTACGAATAAACAGCTAACTGTCCTTGAGTCCAACTTCTTCTCATATGGTATATATGACCGAGCTTCCACTGGACAAACCCAAACATATAGATGCCTAATACTGAGAGATTTCCCAGTCCGTAACTCACACGGGGTTTTAGTTATTGTTTTGCAAGGTATTCTATTAAGGAGGTGACAACCATTTTTAAGGCTTCACTATATAATGACTTTGGTAGAATAGTGTGAGCTATCATACTCCCAACCATGTCCTTTAGTGTGTGATTTTATCTCTCAGTAATACCATTTTGATGAGGTGCCCCTGATATGGTGTACTAAGCGATAATACCACTCTTTCAGAAATTGACAAATGATTCGGGACATTTACCTGATTCGTCATATCTGTCATAATACTCACCACCATGATCAGATGTAACGGCTTTAAACATGTCCAATGATTGGGATTTCTCATGGAACAAGTGTAGGTACCTATAACGAGAGTAATTGTCTGTAAAAGTGATGAAATATTCATGACCTGTAACACCCCGCTCCCGGGATACGTACTTAGTTGCGTATTCAGATTTCTCGATCGTATTTTTCAATTTGCTTCTGTATTTGTTTTGTATTATGAATTCTTTATATGATTGTTTTGTCTTGGATTTGGATTCGTGGATTCGGAGTCAACCTTAGTTTGAACCGAAGGCCCGATCCTAGAGTATCGTTCGGTTTGGACATTCTGGCATTCCGATTTGACCGATTTCAGTTTTGGACATCGTTTTCCAATATTCTAGATTTTATATGATTTTCTGGAATTTTCCGGAATTAAGTTGAAAATCTTCAAAACCGGTGTCGGCCAGTACCGTTGACCGATTCCCAGATTTTTAATTTACAAACGGTTTGGAATCTCTAGAAGTGTCTTTAGATATTATTTCTTAAAATCCTATTTTCTATCCAAATGCATTTTCTGGGATTTATCAGATTTTATTAAAATCCGGCCAATCCGGTGTATACCGAGATTGACGGCTGACCTTATGATTTTTATCTGGAAAATGAGATTGAATCTTTGAAAACCGATTTCACCAAAAATCATTTTATAATATTTATGATTTTGAGAATTTTTAGGAAACTTTCCGAGTTACTTCATTTTTGGGCTTTTCCGGTGTTTTCCCAGATACCGAGGAGATTGTCCCACATATTCCACTTTGTCTTTTCCCCATTTTCTCTCTCCTTCCTCAAACGCAGATCTCACCAACCTGGGATTCTGCATTTATTGTGTAGATCCTCCCCATGTTGCATTTAATGCACTTCAGATCAAATCCCATCAAGTATCATGATTTTCTCTCTCCTCTGTCAAACGCAGCCTTCTCTAAACGCAGCTTTAATCACTGCGTTTAGCCCATTTGGCCTAAACGCAAGAGTGTGCTGCGTTTCAATGAAGGAAACGCAAGAATCCCCCTTTGTTGCTTTTGTCTCTTATGGTGTACAACACATTATTTTATCTTCCTTTCTCTCTCTTCATTAAATGCCTCTCTTCCAAAAGTCTTCTCCTTGATATTATAACCCTTCCCCATCACTACAACCGGCCAAGTGGCCAAGAGTGATATCATATCCCTCAATTTTACAAAAACCCTCTCACCTTTATTTATTTGCATCACTTCACAAACTCAAATCCTATAAATACCCCCTCTCTTTCTCTCTCTCTCTTCATTTTACTTCTTTTTCTTCTTCTTAGCTTCCTGCAGCCTCCAACAGAGAAGCCACCAAGGGAGAGCTCCTTCTCTTGCTTCCCTTGTTCACCCCAAACTCCATCTTCTCCACAACAACATCCCCATACCATCACATTCAACCTCCATCACTTTGTGAGAACCGGCCACTCCTTTTGGATTGGGGCCGTGTTTCTTTTCTGGCAGCAAAACTTAGGGCCGGTACCCTCCTTTTGGATTGGGACCGAACTTCCCTTCGTTGGATGCGGCAAAGATCTTGTTAGGCGAGTAATTCTCGCTATCCGCTTGCCTTCGTATTTTATTGACTATGCGGGTGTTCTCGCTTGATTTTCCTATTTCGGCGAGTGCTTTTCCTCGCCAAGAACTTGTATTTTTATCAACAAACTATAACTCTTAAAAAGCTGTTACTGCTCACTGTTTCCCAGTATTAGTCGACTTGCCCAAATCATAAGTCGACTAACTCCTTGAAACGCAGCCTGGTTATTCTGGAACGCACCTTATTAGTCGACTAATCCTTTGTGCCAGTCGACTAACCTTTACTGGAACGCGTCCTTTTCCTGGAACGCTGCCTACTCTTTCATCCCTTATTGACTAACTCTTTCTTGTGAGACGCGGGCTTGTGAAACGCGGATTCATGAGACGCGGACTTGTGGCAAGACGCGGGCTTGTGGAATGCGACTTCGTGAGACGCAGTTTTGCGAAACGCAGCATGCTAGTCGACTACCCCTTGCGTCTAGTCGACTAACCCTTTTCTGAAACGCGGTTCTCTGAAACGCGGACTTCTCTAAGTCGACTTGGTCCCCCTTTATAGTCGACTTACTCCTTGTCTAGTCGACTACTGATTCCTCTAGTCGACTAAGTTTGACTGATTTCCATGTTTGATCGCTTTATTGACAATAGACCCTTTCCTTTGACCTTGTATTGATCATGTGCCTCCAGTTGCTCAGCTTCTATTGATCTTATTTAACTATTACCCTACCACTTGCCAGATACAATCTATCACACTCTTGTCCAATATGTTATCACCTGGCACCTGTCATACTGCTACTTGCTACTAACTCCTGTTATACTTCCTGTTCTCGTCAAGTCCTGAATGGAACTAAGTGCCACATAGAACAAAGTGCCACACCATACACGGTGGGGGCCACCTCTTGAATCTGTGGGGGCCACCTCTAGAATCCATCCCCTCAGAGCAAAGTGCCACATGGAACAAAGTGCCACACCATACCCGGTGGGGGCCACCTCTTGAATCCGTGGGGGCCACCTCTTGAATCTGCAGGGCCATCTCTTGTTTATACCTGATTCCTGTTATGACTCCTGTTATGATCCCCATTCCTGATCATGTCCTGCTTACCTGATATACTATTATAATTAGACAACTTGCACCGGTTTGGGGGAAACTGATGGGCCCTGATTAATCATGTTCATGGTGGCACTATCGAGTCACGCGTGGCCACATACTTGAGGGATCACCTGGCGGCCACCAGGGATTCCGTGGGGTGTGCTGGCACCCCTACTCCTGATATTCATGCCGGGTATGCACACGCCCTAGACCTATTTCTATGGGATCTGCGATACTCTATTCCTGTTCGGGCGACCATAAGTCCCGGTACCTAGCGGTACGTTCCTGCTCAGCACCGGATACTCCTGAACCGTTGTCCCGGGAATGTACGGGACCCATCCAGAACATGATGCATCGAACTTTATCAGTTTCCAGATAACTTGCTCTATAAGTTGTAAGTAGAAGTATGTGTAATGGGACGCATACTAAAGCCTACAACTTAGACAGCCTAATCATAATAATAATTCTAATATGTCTCCGCCGCATTGTTTTGTAACTCGAGCTGTACGTGTTCAGGTTACGGTAACATGAGGTAAAGGTATATGGATGAGGGTTTCCTTGTTTGGATTATTCCTTCGAAGTACTAACCTCATGGAGTCATGACCTAAGCCCGTACAATTGGATTTACTCGTAATCGGTTTTTATTCGGTTTTATCGATTTTATATTAGTTTAGGAGATAACTAGAGTTGCCCGATCTACCTTACTTCTTATCTTGTTACACTATGGATGCTTGTTATGATTCCCCGTTATGACACCTGTATTGGACTCCTGTTATGATGCCTGTTATGGATTCTCATTATGATTCCTGTTACGATTCTTATGACTCCCGTTATGTACTCCTGTTACGCCTGTTATGTACTTCTGTTATGACCACTTTGTGACTTGTGATTGTATGTGCTTGGATTACGATGATATGAGATAAAGGTATATAAATGAGGGTTTCCTTGTTTGGATTATTCCTTCGATGTACTAATCTCATGGAGCCGTGACCTAAGCTTGTACAATCGGTTTTACTCGTAATAAGGTTTTATATCGGATTTCCTGTTTTATGATGACTATGCTATACCTGTTCATACCTGCTGTATTTGTGTTCTAACCCTCTTGTCTCCTGTACTTGATATCCATGGTTATATTCGCACTTGTGCTCATCCTTACTCGCCATCTGGCCTTTGCATCACTACTCGCCTGGGGAGTTTCATCTGACTCCCCTGGATTCTCATGTCCAGGTCTTGGAGTTTGAAGCCGGAGGATTCTCTTGCTGAGGACCAAGCTTACTTCTGTGGAGCTGTCAGATCAGTTGTAGCTCCAGTCCTATCCTTGCACCTCCTGGTTGGCTCGCGATATCTCCAGCTATCTCGTGAGCACTCTTTTGTACTGTTCATATATGTACATCCTTTTGGTACTCTCGCATTTGCGCCTATCAGGTGATGTAATATTCAAGTAATATTGGATCACCTCTGGTGATAACTCTGTAATTGGACTCATGTATTGGAATGTATAATGCACCACTTGCTTCCGTAATCTGATTCTTGCCTGTACTGATGCTTAGCGTATATACGTGAAGGTACTTCTGACTTGCGTATATACGTTGCAGTAACGTCCCCGTACCCGCGGGATCGGGGCGTTACAGGTTGGTATCAGAGCCTAGGCTCTTACTTCCTCAGTACGTCCAGATGGCAAATTATTGGTAAAGAAATTTGCAACTGGAATGCATGAGTCTTGGTTATACAATCCAACTGTAAGTACAGGGTTATCTATTTCTTCCAATCTATTTCTTGAATCTTGAGACCTTCAATATTTTCCCTTCCAGTTTCTTCTTGTCACCCTTTCAACCAACTCAAATATGGAAAGACGGGGAACACGCAATGGTCCTAATGCCTCTCAAGATGGACCTAACAGAGACAATGATGGTATGATGAGGGTACTTCAAGGGATGATGCAGAGTCAGCAACAGCAGACAGAGCTTTTGCGTCAGGGACTGTTAGTTGCACCTCGAGAACAGAGGTTAGGCAACGTGTCAGACTTCAGGAGATTACAACCGGCAGTATTTTCAGGAACAGAGAAGCCCTTGGATGCAGAACAGTGGCTGATAGATACAACAGATCTTTTGAAGGCGGCCCGAGTCCCGGATGAGAACCAAGTGGAAGTTGCCAAGATACAGCTGAGAGATGTGGCCAGAACCTGGTGGCTAGCTGAAGAAGCAACACTGGAGAAACCCATCACATGGGATCAATTCTCAAAGGGTTTCTATGAGAGATTCTTCCCGGCAACAGCCCAAAAGGAAATGGAGGAACAATTTATCCGCCTGCAGCAGCGCAATCGGTCAGTGGATGAATATGCTGCTGAATTCTTGAGGCTCAGTAGATTTGCTCCCTACATGGTGGCAGACGAAGAAAAACGGGCTAGCCGATTTCAGCAAGGGCTGAAGATGGAGGTCCAGATGTTCCTTATTCCTCAACAACTGAAGACATACTCTCAGGTTCTCTTCATTGCTCGTGAAGTGGAACGAGGATTGGAGAAGAAGAATGAGAACCAGGTGCAGAACAAGTCAGTAAAGAGACCCTTTCAGTTGATAAATGAGGGAGATACAGCTAGGACAATCAATGGTCCGATGATCAAGCGACCATTCCAACCTCCCCTTCAGCAGATGATAGGTGGGTACTGCCGAAAGCCCGGACACATCCAACGCAATTGCCGAAGAGCTAATGGGCTATGTTTGGTATGTGGATCTGGAAATCACTCTATAGGTGATTGTCCATTCAAGGGGACCTATCCAATACCACCAGCATTTCCAGCACGAGCAGCACCCCTGGCACTTCCAGCTCCACCACATAGAGGAAACCCAGAGACCATTGGCCGACGAGCTCCATTCCCGCCCCAGCAGTATGATCATCCACAGAGAGGAGTAAGAACTAGAGCAGATCATGGTAGAGGTCAAGTCTACAACATGGCGGCAGAGGCATCAGAAGAAGCAGCGGCAGAATGTGAAGACCAGTATCCAGAGCAGGAACCTTAAGGATATCATCGTGGCAGCTACCCCTGATCCTTTTGTATTTTGAGTTGGTTACCCTTGTCCAGCTACCCCTGATCTTTTGTATCTTGGGTTGATTATCTTTTCTAAGTATTCCACATCATCATCTTCTCATTGTTCATCCTGGTCCTTCCTGTGTTCATCTTAACCCCTGTTTTGGTTTTTTCGAAGCCTTTATTTCCGCCCTTTATCCTCCTTGTGTTCAATTTACCCCTTAATGAAATTGCGAGGACGCAATTTTTTGTAAGGTGGATGGATTGTAACACCCCGCTCCCGGGATACGTACTTAGTTGCGTATTCAGATTTCTCGATCGTATTTTTCAATTTGCTTCCTGTATTTGTTTTGTATTATGAATTCTTTATATGATTGTTTTGTCTTGGATTTGGATTCGTGGATTCGGAGTCAACCTTAGTTTGAACCGAAGGCCCGATCCTAGAGTATCGTTCGGTTTGGACATTCTGGCATTCCGATTTGACCGATTTCAGTTTTGGACATCGTTTTTCAATATTCTAGATTTTATATGATTTTCTGGAATTTTCCGGAATTAAGTTGAAAATCTTCAAACCGGTGTCGGCCAGTACCGTTGACCGATTCCCAGATTTTTAATTTACAAACGGTTTGGAATCTCCAGAAGTGTCTTTAGACATTATTTCTTAAAATCCTATTTTCTATCCAAATGCATTTTCTGGGATTTATCAGATTTTATTAAAATCCGGCCAATCCGGTGTATACCGAGATTGACGGCTGACCTTATGATTTTTATCTGGAAAATGAGATTGAATCTTTGAAAACCGATTTCACCAAAAATCATTTTATAATATTTATGATTTTTGGGAATTTTTAGGAAACTTTCCGAGTTACTTCATTTTTGGGCTTTTCCGGTGTTTTCCCAGATACCGAGGAGATTGTCCCACATATTTCACTTTGTCTTTTCCCCATTTTCTCTCTCCTTCCTCAAACGCAGATCTCACCAACCTGGGATTCTGCATTTATTGTGTAGATCCTCCCCATGTTGCATTTAATGCACTTCAGATCAAATCCCATCAAGTATCATGATTTTCTCTCTCCTCTGTCAAACGCAGCCTTCTCTAAACGCAGCTTTAATCACTGCGTTTAGCCCATTTGGCCTAAACGCAAGAGTGTGCTGCGTTTCAATGAAGGAAACGCAAGAATCCCCCTTTGTTGCTTTTGTCTCTTATGGTGTACAACACATTATTTTATCTTCCTTTCTCTCTCTTCATTAAATGCCTCTCTTCCAAAAGTCTTCTCCTTGATATTATAACCCTTCCCCATCACTACAACCGGCCAAGTGGCCAAGAGTGATATCATATCCCTCAATTTTACAAAAACCCCCTCACCTTTATTTATTTGCATCACTTCACAAACTCAAATCCTATAAATACCCCCTCTCTTTCTCTCTCTCTCTCTTCATTTTACTTCTTTTTCTTCTTCTTAGCTTCCTGCAGCCTCCAACAGAGAAGCCACCAAGGGAGAGCTCCTTCTCTTGCTTCCCTTGTTCACCCCAAACTCCATCTTCTCCACAACAACATCCCCATACCATCACATTCAACCTCCATCACTTTGTGAGAACCGGCCACTCCTTTTGGATTGGGGCCGTGTTTCTTTTCTGGCAGCAAAACTTAGGGCCGGTACCCTCCTTTTGGATTGGGACCGAACTTCCCTTCGTTGGATGCGGCAAAGATCTTGTTAGGCGAGTAATTCTCGCTATCCGCTTGCCTTCGTATTTTATTGACTATGCGGGTGTTCTCGCTTGATTTTCCTATTTCGGCGAGTGCTTTTCCTCGCCAAGAACTTGTATTTTTATCAACAAACTATAACTCTTAAAAAGCTGTTACTGCTCACTGTTTCCCAGTATTAGTCGACTTGCCCAAATCATAAGTCGACTAACTCCTTGAAACGCAGCCTGGTTATTCTGGAACGCACCTTATTAGTCGACTAATCCTTTGTGCCAGTCGACTAACCTTTACTGGAACGCGTCCTTTTCCTGGAACGCTGCCTACTCTTTCATCCCTTATTGACTAACTCTTTCTTGTGAGACGCGGGCTTGTGAAACGCGGATTCATGAGACGCGGACTTGTGGCAAGACGCGGGCTTGTGGAATGCGACTTCGTGAGACGCAGTTTTGCGAAACGCAGCATGCTAGTCGACTACCCCTTGCGTCTAGTCGACTAACCCTTTTCTGAAACGCGGTTCTCTGAAACGCGGACTTCTCTAAGTCGACTTGGTCCCCCTTTATAGTCGACTTACTCCTTGTCTAGTCGACTACTGATTCCTCTAGTCGACTAAGTTTGACTGATTTCCATGTTTGATCGCTTTATTGACAATAGACCCTTTCCTTTGACCTTGTATTGATCATGTGCCTCCAGTTGCTCAGCTTCTATTGATCTTATTTAACTATTACCCTACCACTTGCCAGATACAATCTATCACACTCTTGTCCAATATGTTATCACCTGGCACCTGTCATACTGCTACTTGCTACTAACTCCTGTTATACTTCCTGTTCTCGTCAAGTCCTGAATGGAACTAAGTGCCACATAGAACAAAGTGCCACACCATACACGGTGGGGGCCACCTCTTGAATCTGTGGGGGCCACCTCTAGAATCCATCCCCTCAGAGCAAAGTGCCACATGGAACAAAGTGCCACACCATACCCGGTGGGGGCCACCTCTTGAATCCGTGGGGGCCACCTCTTGAATCTGCAGGGCCATCTCTTGTTTATACCTGATTCCTGTTATGACTCCTGTTATGATCCCCATTCCTGATCATGTCCTGCTTACGTGATATACTATTATAATTAGACAACTTGCACCGGTTTGGGGGAAACTGATGGGCCTTGATTAATCATGTTCATGGTGGCACTATCGAGTCACGCGTGGCCACATACTTGAGGGATCACCTGGCGGCCACCAGGGATTCCGTGGGGTGTGCTGGCACCCCTACTCCTGATATTCATGCCGGGTATGCACACGCCCTAGACCTATTTCTATGGGATCTGCGATACTCTATTCCTGTTCGGGCGACCATAAGTCCCGGTACCTAGCGGTACGTTCCGGCTCAGCACCGGATACTCCTGAACCGTTGTCCCGGGCATGTACGGGACCCATCCAGAACATGATGCATCGAACTTTATCAGTTTCCAGATAACTTGCTCTATAAGTTGTAAGTAGAAGTATGTGTAATGGGACGCATACTAAAGCCTACAACTTAGACAGCCTAATCATAATAATAATTCTAATATGTCTCCGCCGCATTGTTTTGTAACTCGAGCTGTACGTGTTCAGGTTACGGTAACATGAGGTAAAGGTATATGGATGAGGGTTTCCTTGTTTGGATTATTCCTTCGAAGTACTAACCTCATGGAGTCATGACCTAAGCCCGTACAATTGGATTTACTCGTAATCGGTTTTTATTCGGTTTTATCGATTTTATATTAGTTTAGGAGATAACTAGAGTTGCCCGATCTACCTTACTTCTTATCTTGTTACACTATGGATGCTTGTTATGATTCCCCGTTATGACACCTGTATTGGACTCCTGTTATGATGCCTGTTATGGATTCTCATTATGATTCCTGTTACGATTCTTATGACTCCCGTTATGTACTCCTGTTACGCCTGTTATGTACTTCTGTTATGACCACTTTGTGACTTGTGATTGTATGTGCTTGGATTACGATGATATGAGATAAAGGTATATAAATGAGGGTTTCCTTGTTTGGATTATTCCTTCGATGTACTAATCTCATGGAGCCGTGACCTAAGCTTGTACAATCGGTTTTGCTCGTAATAAGGTTTTATATCGGATTTCCTGTTTTATGATGACTATGCTATACCTGTTCATACCTGCTGTATTTGTGTTCTAACCCTCTTGTCTCCTGTACTTGATATCCATGGTTATATTCGCACTTGTGCTCATCCTTACTCGCCATCTGGCCTTTGCATCACTACTCGCCTGGGGAGTTTCATCTGACTCCCCTGGATTCTCATGTCCAGGTCTTGGAGTTTGAAGCCGGAGGATTCTCTTGCTGAGGACCAAGCTTACTTCTGTGGAGCTGTCAGATCAGTTGTAGCTCCAGTCCTATCCTTGCACCTCCTGGTTGGCTCGCGATATCTCCAGCTATCTCGTGAGCACTCTTTTGTACTGTTCATATATGTACATCCTTTTGGTACTCTCGCATTTGCGCCTATCAGGTGATGTAATATTCAAGTAATATTGGATCACCTCTGGTGATAACTCTGTAATTGGACTCATGTATTGGAATGTATAATGCACCACTTGCTTCCGTAATCTGATTTTTGCCTGTACTGATGCTTAGCGTATATACGTGAAGGTACTTCTGACTTGCGTATATACGTTGCAGTAACGTCCCCGTACCCGCGGGATCGGGGCGTTACATGACCATTCCAAGAAGCTGTAGGGAATGGACCACAAATGTCTGTATACACCAAATTAAGACACTTGAACTTCGTCTAGTACCAAACTTTCTAATGTTTCTTTAATTAATTTTCGCTTAGTGCCTATGCTATTCACATATAGAGATTCAGTATATAAAGCATGAAGTTTCAATTTGTATATAGCCATCAATTAGAATTCTAGTAACAACAACTTTAGATTTAGAAAGTAGACTAAGCATTTCATTATCAAGAGTGACAGTAAAACTAGATCTGTCTAACAAATGAAATTGAAATATGATTCCGCCTAAAAGGACGGTACATATAAAGTCTCATCCAAATCTAAAACAAAAAACCAGAATCTAATTTAAGCCTACAAACTCCAACAACTTTAATTGCAACTTTATTTTCATCACCCATGTATATGTATCGCTCAGCTGGGCTGGGCCTCCTTTGGGTTTGGAAGTTCCGCATTGAATCGCTTGTGTGAACTATCTATTCATAATTTATAAAGTGGCACTAAAGCTAAATTAATCTCAGAACAAACATAAATATGAGATATACCCACTAAATATCCATTTCTGACACTTTATGCATTCCTACTTGAGGTGACTTACTTTCTTACAGAAGAAGCATGCAATGACCTTAGACAACTTTTTCTGCACTTTTGCCACTTAGGATCAGCCACTGTAGTGGTGTTTATGTTCCTCCCTTTAGTTTCACTTTTCCTTTTCTTATTAGTGGTGTTACCCTGAAATGCTAAGTGAGCACTTTCAGTCTTTTCTTGTTTCAACCTTTCTTCTTCCTGAACACAGTTACTAATGAGCTCAGTGAGACTCCACTTTTCCCTTTGAGCATTATAATTAATCTTGAAAGGGTTATACTGTGGAGGAAGAGAATTCAAAATGTGCACTAGAATCTCTTCGGAGAGTTCCAATTTCAGTGCCTTTAGTTTTGAAACAAGATTAGACATTTCTATAATGTACTCCCTTATGTTTCCTTTACCATTGTAGCTTATATTTACTAGCTTGCTAAGATGCGTACTAGCCTCAACTTTATCCGATTTAGTAAATCGGTCTGCTACTTCAGTTAGAAAACTCTTAGCACTAACCTTATCAGGCATAGCACCCCTAATAGTCATAGGAATAGTGTACTCTAGGTGCATGAATTCAAGAACGATCATTTACATGGTCTTACCACTTCTTAAAGTTTGTACCATTCAATTTAAACTACATAAGTGTACAATTTCTCATCAATTTAACATAAACATTGCATTTAATAAAATTCTACTGTAATAGCCATAAAAAATGAATTTTAGAAAATGCAACCAGTTTAACCGATAGAGCTGCCGGTTAAACTTTCAGAACAAGTTGTGTCTCTATATGCCAACACTGTACTGGCCCAATATAGATATCCTAAAGTCTAGGTCCTATGTAAGAAAACAGCCTTCCTTTGGGCCGACTGTCACTTTATAGAATTGGTCCTAAAGTTTAAGTAATCTATATTGGCCATATAATATATGTAATGACCCGGCCATAATGACAACCTTCCTTTGGGCCGATTGCCACACGCATGGGCCACACAAATTTATGCATCTGGATTCTTGTTCCGCCATCGGACTAGTTGATGAGGGTAATGCAATATGGGCCAATAGCGTGACAACCTTCCTTTGGGCCGATTACCACACATCAAGGTTCTCCCACTTGCATTAACCACATCAAGTATCCGAAGCCGTACATAATTCGGCCAAACAATAGTCTTCCTTTGGGCCGGCTATTGTCCGCGTGAACTACATACGCAATTAAATAAGCTCTTTTATAAATTCTTTAACTTGAACATGTATATATTTTTATCTGTGTATTATCAACTGTAGTAAACATCAATATTCATTATGCTAGACAATATAAGCAATATAATATTGATGATAAAGCGGAAGCATGTAAGGGTACACATAACCATGATTAATAAACACTTCAATGCCTTCTTTATGTCAACTAACTACTGTTTTATCATGTCTAATGCCTGTAATACTGTAGTGCTCGTCAAGAGCTTCGAAACGGCTGTTTACATGCCCAAAACAGAGATCGTATGAGCCCGTAACGGCTAATTGAAGTTTCTATTGGCAAAACGGGTCTGCAGTGCTTATCGGGTCTGAATCAGACCCGACCCGCAATGGTTAAGTTATTGGTTTCCTTTCTTATTGGGCTGGGTTTAAATAAACTGAATAAAAACCCAATTAGCTTTATGTGAGATTGATTGGGATTAGGTTTCTTTATTTGAGTAGAATTCTATCCCAAAATATCCTTAATAGACTAGAATTATATCTCAATCATAATACCCAAATCAATCTCAACAATCCCAATTGAAAATTTAATATGAGATTAATTAGGAGTAAGTTTCCTTATTAGAGTAAAATTCAATCTCTAAATTTTTAATCTTAATTAATCTCATAATCTCAAATTAAGGAAACCCTAACTAATTAACCAATTTTTTTTTTAAAATTTAAATTATTCTTCACAATACCCGGTTTGCCTTACATGTGCATGCATGCAGACACATGTCTGCATGCATGCAGGCCATGCCTTTTTTTTTTTTTTTTTAATAACTTTACAGCATGCGCTGGAAACCAGCGCATGCAATCTAAAATCTTTTTTTTTTTTTTTAATCCTGCATGCAAATTTCTTCCATGCAGCCGATCAAGCAGTGTACCCTTTTTTTTTTTTTTTCTTCGTTGCATGCAGGCGCCTGCAAGCGCCTGCAGGCGCACAGGCAGGCAAATTTTTTTTTTTTTTTAAATCTAAATAACACACAAATTAAAAATTTCATAAAAATATATACATGTTAAATTCAATAAAAATTACTCATTTTAATCTTTTGATCCAACATATGAGACACAAAAATATTTATTGAATCAAAGGAGATATTTTTATGATATTTATAAATCGAGATCATAATTTCTGTAGATCCCTATGATCTGATAAAGAGGAGGCTCTGATACCAATTGTTAGATCTAACAATTTATTCCATACAAGATCTACATATATACTGTAAGCCTCTTTATCATGATCAAAGGGAAGGAGGGTTTTAGGCATACCTGATTCCATCGCGAGGATGCCAAATATTGCACGATCTCGAAGGCGCCGGAGTTGAGGGAGAGGATTCTTCTCTCCAGCCACCAAGTTCTCTTCTTTATCCTTAGAGGAGATGAGAGGCCTCTAAGAGAGAGATGATTATTCTTGTTGGTGGAGAGGGAACCCTACTCATGGTATATATAGCATCAAGAAACCCTAGTTCAACTCATCATAGATCTAGGCCCTTGATTTATAACACGAGTTCCACACGTGTGATGAGTCCCACATTCTAATTTAAATACACTCATGGCTAAGTGTAATTGAAAACGTGTCTAGACCCAAACCATTTAGGTTTGATCAATTCTTTATTGGGTCAAACAACATAGGTTAAGTGGGCGGGTGCAAATATCCAATTGACTTGATTAGGCCCAAAATAAATTAGACTTTAAAACATAATAAGTCTAACAGCCACATCACTCGAATTATCCAAATACCTAACCTAGAAATTGGGTGTAAAACGCTATATCGGGTCCAAATCCGTCGAAATTGCGGCCGATATATCGGGTCCATGCCTATTTATCGGCGATTTTGGACGAAAAACGCTATATCGGTTTGGATGTGCCAAATCATTGCGGCTAGGTGCCGTAAACGCAATATCGGCGCAATATCGGGGTTATATCGGGGATATTTAGAACACTGGTAACACCTCCACCTGATCCTTGATTCTTCTCCAATGAATATGAGGCACTCCAAATACTAACAATTCGTTACATTATGTTCAATCTAGGGGATTTTGCTTAGATGTTTGACATTTTTGTATTTTTAGGATTTTAGAAAAAATAAATTTTTTCTCTTTATTTATCAGTTCCCGTAGATAGTATTTAGAATTAAAAAATCACATGTCCTTGTGGATCAACCCTCAAGTGCAACAACGGTCAACCATGCACTTGCGATATTATAAAAGTAAGAGTGAAAATCTCTCCCAACAAGTTTTTAATACCGTTATCGGGGACTGTGTGCTTTCTTTTGTTTTAACACTTTTATCGGATTGGAAAAAATAAAAAATCATTAAAAAAAGTATCTTTTCCCATGGCTTATCAAAATTCATTTGTTTATGATTCATTCTATAGGTCAAACCCTCCTTTCCATCTACCTACCTCTCTTTTGAGTTTTAAAGATTATGTTCGCCCTACAAACTTCTCATTGTCTTCACATCATCAAATAAATTATCTTCATTGTTAAAATTCACACCACCATCTGAATAGTGTCCTATGATAGGGAATTCGTTAGAAGTAGGTCAAATCAATTTGATTCTATTCTTTAAAGACATACGAGCGAACTCTATCCATTAAAGTTCGATTTGGGTTGTTGGAATTATTCTGATTCTTCATGGGACCAATCATATACAAATTCTCAATCTAATTGGTCCTCTATTGATCCAATAAATTCACAATTTGAGTTCGACAGCAATCCTGAGGACATGCAACCAACACTAGAGGAAACTTTTGAAGACTTCATGTAACTTTCAAACGAGTGCTCGGTGATAGTGTTCAATTCTCGGTCCGACTGAGTTAGCTAATGACCAAAAGAAGGATTCTTTTTCTAATAAACTTGTTCTTGAGCCAAAACCAACTCAAACCACTTCAATTCAAGAGCAAATTCATTTTTATGAAGTGAACAAATTTCAAGCTATGAGATCTGAGGAGCAAATCGATGATCATATTGACATATCTGTTCATTCCATCGAGATGCCCTTCGATTCTATTCTATCATGTCGTTTTAATCAAGAGTTTGACTATGAGAACCAAGTTGAGAAAGTTATACAGGTGCATGAAGAGTGTTGTTTTGATGATGATCCTAAGTATTTGGATAAAGTGTTTTGAGGTGATTTGGTTACACATACACTTCCTATGGAGCAAGTTGAATCTTGTTGTGAGGATGAGTGTGTTGATGATGAATTTTGCTTCAAGAAAAATTTAAGGAAGAATTAAAAATAATTTTGTGAAATGATAATTGATGAGGAGCAGAAGATTTCATCGATTTCATCTAATTATATTGAGAAAATGGAGCACATTGAGTATAATTATGAGGATGGATGCATGCATGGATGATGAGTCTTTGTTTCTTGATGAATTATTTAGGAATGAGTGTGATTATAGTAGGGAGAAGACATGTCTTGAGGATCTTAAGTTTAGAGTTTTCTTTGAGAAAAGAGAACTTGATTTGAGCATATTCACTCTGATGAGCGAGCTAATGATCAATTTTCCGAAAACATAATTCAAGAATCTTTGATTGACAAAAGCTTTGAAAACTTCTTTGAAGACGAAGTTATGTGTTTGGATGAATCGATTAGGGATGCTTTGGTTAGTTACACACTTTCTGAGAAAATTGTTGATCAAAGTTTTGAGGTGACGTTTGAAAATGAGCTTAAGTTTCTAGGCATCATATTGTGGACACTCCAATTGTGTTGTGTGAGAATGATAAATTTGTGGGGAACAGAAGTGTAGGAGGAGATTGATGAAGGTGTGAACAAGTTGGAGAGGATGAACGCTAACATAATAAAAAAGAATGACATCTCTAATTTCACTACCGAAGAGAACCTATTGGAATGATGAAAAGCGAGCTCAAGGTAATAGACCTAGAAAGCTGTAGGTGTGGGGGAGACAGTGAGTTGTACATGTATATTCTTATTTTATTTTTCTTTCAGACTTAATGACTCGGGTTTAGTGAATCTTTTATCTATCTTTTTCTTTAACATATATGCCAAGTTATTTATAAGTGAGACAGGATAGCGAAGATGCAGTCAAACACACAAGGAGACTTTTGATACTTTTTCAACTGAGTTATTCGGTGCATTGTGAGTTATATTAAATTCTAGCATGCTATTATAGTTTCATTGTTATCTTATATGTTTGGATTGCTAGATTATCATGATCATGTGCATGTGTTTGTGAGTTTATTACTTGCTATTTATCTCTGTGTTCATTTGCGTGCATAAGGACATGACACAATTTAGGTATGTGGGGAGATGCATGGTTGTTTCAATGAGTTTTTTATTTTGTTTTTAAAATTATTTTCTTTGTTTTCTTTTAGGATTCTTTTTCTTAAAAAATTTTTAAAAAAAATTAGGAGTCTTAAGTCTTGTTTTCTTTTCTTTTCTTTTTAGAAAATTTCATAACTTGTTTTTTAAAATTTGTAAAAAAATAAAAAGTTATGAAAAATATTTTCTACAAATAGTTAACTAGTTTGTAGGTGAATGAGGATCCATGAGTTGAATTTAATGATGAAATCAAGATGAAAGAGTCCTCGAGTCTTAAAATAAGGAGTAGAATCCAAATCTAAGAAACCATTTAAACTTAATTTAAGTGATTATGTAACTAATAACACTTACACTAATTAGTTCATGAGCTTGGAATATTGATTACAACTTTAATACTTAATAAAAATGGTTTAAAAATTTAATTAAGTCTTGTTTTGTGGCCTCAGTTGCTCGAGCAATGAAATCTGTAGGAGTATTTCTACACTTTATATTCTAAGAACATCTAGCTTGGGAGTTATTGACCTAAATCTTGTTACATGAGTAGCTGAGAAAGCCCAGTGGGACAAGACACGTTCGAAACGTAACAATTTTGATTATCAATTAGCTAGGTGTCTTTGGCCTCAAAAAGGTTTGGTATTTACGCGAAAGATAGTTAGAAGTGTTGATTAGAAAAGGAAAAAAGTTATTATCACAAAAAAAGTATGAAAGTTATAGTCAAATATTCTCAAGCTTAAGAACTACATCATGATCATGGGGTGCATAGGATCTGAGATTTAGAATAAGTGGTATAAAATTTAGCATTCGAAACTTTATTTTATAGACAATATGATTTCTTGAGTTGAAATTAATCTAGCAATGAAATTTTTAGAGACTTATGATCTTGCGACTAGTTAACTTGAGTAGATAAAAAAATTCTTTCTTTAATTTTTAGTTATCCTTATTTTACTCTTGTTTATTACTTATTCTCAGTCTTTCTTGAATTTTGTGGGTATATTCACTGCAAATTCTCACGAGATAAAACTCATCCTCTAGGGATAACCTAGGGGTTTAATGACATGTTGCATGTGCTAAGTGCAACTGTGGTTTTTAGAAAAGTAAATTAGGTTAGGTTAGCTTAGTTCTTCTTTTTATTTATTTTGCTCGAGGTATAGCAAAAGATAGGTGTTGGGGTATTTGATTAGCACGATTTTACCAAATTTTTATGCTCCTATTTATTTATCATTTGTAAATAAATAATACTTGAGTGTAATTAGTAAATGTGTAGACAACTTTCGAGAAGGAGGAGAAGCGAGCAAAATGGTTGTTTTTCGCACAAAAAGTTCAACAATGAAGATCGCCATTTTCCAAACATATTATGATATAACTTTTGTTGCGGAACACCAAAAGAGGTCATCTAAATGTCTACAGAAAAAGAATTTAGAGATCTACAATTTTCATATTGAAGACTTCTGCTAATTCGTCCGTTCTACTGCTCAAAACAGTCAAAAAGTTTTATTTCTTTCTAAACTAGTGTTGAAATGTAAATATAGAATGTTCAGGGGGTTTTGTGTAAATATTATAATTGTATATAAAAAAAGAGGACAACAGAGGGGAGCCGTCCTTTGTATTTGAGGGTTTTCTAGGTTTTTTTTGTTTTCTTTTTGTTTGGAGTGTGGCAATCATGGCGACTCTATTTGTGGGCCTTTCTTTTTTTAATTTTTTCTAGGATTTTAATTATTATTTCTTTCCAGTCTTCCATGCAAATTAGGGTTGCTGCATATCTCAGAACCTGTAAGTCTTTTAATTATTTTTAATAAAGTTTTAATTTTTCTTATTTGATTACCTGTGTAGATTATATCGATATTAGCTTCAAGTTGATTTGATAATAGTTGTGATAACTTTCTTATTGTGTTTCTAGTCTTTCTCATGATTAATTTTTATAGAACTTGTTCCATTACCATGCATGGGTAATTTTGTTTCATGCATCTAAGTTATGGACATAGATTGATTGTGGTGTAAGTAATTGATATCTCTCTATATAATATTAATTATGTTGGAATATGAAGAATATATATATGTGAATCTTTGAATTGAATTACGGCGAGATCCGTTGATCGAATCAATTGGATGATGGTTGGAATGTGTTCCCGTCCATTGGGGATGAACGTGGTATATTCACATGTTCAATTCTGATTTCGAATGAATGAGATATTCAAGTCTAAAGATTGCCTAATTCAAAACCAAAATGGGACTAAAGGTAGTTAAAAGCATTTAGTCCCACATTGGCCATGGGATGGAAGTTTGTAGTGTTTAAATAGAGAAAATTGAGAACAAAGGGCGTGCCCTTTCGGTACTTGGAGTTTTCGTGCGTGATGGGGAGGAAACCATGCCCGCACATGCGCGCACCGCCGCTGCTGGCGGCGACTGGCCGGGCTCGGGCTTGGGTTCGGGTCCGGGTTCAGGTTCCCTACCTGGCCTGGTTCTTTTTAAACTGGGTCTCACGGGTATGGGTTACGCGAAACATACCCTCTTCGCTAACGGACCCGTGAAATCACCTAGAGGGGCTAGAAACTAAATGCGGAAGCTAAAACAATTTTGCAACACACTTAATACAACCAACAAGTGTAGCCGAATTCTCCGTCTTGATTCCCCTAGATAAGGGTTGAGGTGCTATATGAAGCTCTTGTGGTTAAGTATAAGTGAAGCACACACAAGCAAGCCAAACATATAAAGATGAACAATATGAAATAATGCAAGGCACAAATGCAAGCAATAAGATATGAATGAATGAATGATACTTTGCACAAATAAAATAGAGAGAGGGTTACACAAACACAAAGATATGTTTCGAGATTCGAGCCCCTAGCTCTACGTCCCCGCCTTCACCGAGAAGGATTAGATGAGGCACACACAAGCAAGCCAAACATATAAACATGAACAATATGAAATAATGCAAGGCACAAATGCAAGCAATAATATATGAATGAATGAATGATGCTTTGCACAAATAAAATAGAGAGAGAGGGTTAAGAGACAATGGATCAAACGCAAACACAAAGATATGTTTCGAGATTCGAGCTCCTAGCTCTACGTCCCCGCCTTCACCGAGAAGGATTTCTAATCCAGATACAAACCAATACCACTTCGATCAACCTCTACCAAAGAGCGATACAACAAAAACAATGAGGGTTTACAACTTGGAGGCTACAACAACCTTAAACAATCTCTTTTTTCACAAACAAAGATCCTAATAGATTAGGATAGAAGATATAGCTCAAGTGGATATTAAGGTGTTTTTGGAAATCAAATAACAAAGAAAAACTACTTGAAAAATCTCTTGTAGATGATAGAAATGAAAATCCAAAACAATATCGCAAAAACCTAGTTTTCTTTGATTTTCCAAAACCCTTGAAAAACAATAAAGATGAAATCTTTTAAGCTCTAAAACACTTTTTAAAACTTGTAAAAACAGTTCAGAAAAGTAGAAATTTTTGCTCTTGAAAATCTTTTCCAAAATCCCAAAGAAATGGGGTATATATAGGCCAAACAGAAAACTAGCCGTTAGGCTGATCTGTCAGCCTGACGGCCTGCGGTCGACCGCCGGTCGACCGCCAACGGTCATAAATATGACCGTTGGGGCTTCCGGTTGACCGCCCGGTCGACCGCCCAGATACAGAGAGCAAAGCTCTCTGGTCCGGTCGACCGCCTGGTCGACCGGCCCATGTGTCTGCCAGACGTGCACAAGGTTGTGCACGTCGGTCGACCGCTCGGTCGACCGGCCCTTGTTCGGTCGACCGTGCGGTCGGCCGACCTGGCCTGTCAGCCACTGTTCTGGGTCAGAAACTGGGTCAGAAAAACATGTTAAAATATTTCTAATAAATCTAATAAAATCTTGTAAAAATCCCCAAAAATAGTTTTATCATTTTGTATTGATATATAAACTTGTGATAAACATTTCAACTCAAATATCAAGCATATGAAACCATTTTTCTGTTTTATCATTTTTATCAAAAACCAAAACTTGTATTTTGTCAAACTTTGATTTTTCAATACATGAATAGGATCGTCAAAATAAGTTTGTCTAAGAAGTTTAAGCATGCATGTATAGAAAGAATACATCTACTATACATATAAACCATTTAAACTTGTTTTGATTTACTATTCATGAAAAACAAATATTGGTTAAATCAAAACTGAAAAACCAATATCCAAACATAAAACGGGTGTGTTGTGCACTTGAGCATATTAACTATACTAAGCTTTACAAAAGGATCTAAACATACTAAACACTAGGATACCTAAGTCTTCTTGACGATCTTCAATCTTCAAGCCGACTCGATCCCAAACGTGATCCACGAGCTAGGCTTTGTATGATCTAGATGCTCGGGCCCTGGAATTACCATGTGAAGGCTTCCAAACTCCTCTTTTTGAAGGAATCACCAACTAATATCTTATTACATGATCTGAAACTAAAATCAGAAGATTATTAGTAAACATAACTACATGAGAATCATCATCAAAACTAGAGAGGAAGGCCTCCGGGCCAATAATCTCCCCCTTTTTGATGATGACAAAACTCATGGAGTTATATATGCATGGATTAAAGTTAAGCTTCAAAGAAGCTCCCTCTTAACTCATGCATAAAACAAATAAACATAAATATGCAATGAATGACAATGCAAAAACAATAAAAGGCTCTAGATACCCAATGAAATGTTCAAAAACAAAACATGCTCTAGATACCAATTAAAATTAAACTAAATTAAATTTAATATATGCAAAACATAAACATGCATATATAAAACTCAACCAAACTCAAAATCTTTCTCCTCTTTTTTGTCAATCATCAATAAAGGGGTAAAAACAAAACTAAATCAATAAAATTTTCTCCCCTTTTTTGTCTAAAACAAAAAATGTCAATATAGGGGTGACAATCAATTAAGACATCAATTGAAAATATGTCAAAGTAGCATCTTGATACCAATTGAAAGTAAATATAGATCAATAAATAAATGGTATATGCTATATACATTCATGAAGAGGAAGATGTGAAGCTTCCCTACATAGATACATTACATGAAGGAGGGATGACAAGCCCTAATTCACATAACGTACACTATGCAATGCATAAGAGGAGATGTGAAGCTCCCCCTACACACGTGTACTACATAAAGAAGAGATGTCAAGCTCCTCAATACAAGATACACTCAACATGAATCTATATGTAGAAGAGATGTTAAGCTCTCCTTGCATATAGGCAATACAAATCAAAGCTTTGTATTTATCTTTAAACAAAATTTTGAGATACCAAATTAAAACATTCAAATAAACATCTTGATATCAAAAGAGAGTATTTTTCTTTTTAAGTATATGATATCAATTTCAAATTTTTATTTTCTATCATAAAGTAAGGGAGTGGAAATACAAATACCAATTGAAATATGAAAATCAAATTTTCTCCCCCTTTATGAAATACCAACAAAAACAATGCGTAAGCTCGAATTAAGATACCAATTGAAAAATTGAATCAATTGAAACAAAGTTAAAACTCAAGCTTTAGCATAAATAAAATTCTGTGCTTAAAGATAAAGGGATATAATAAGCACAAATAAAACATATACATGTATGAAAAGTTTAATACCAATCAAAATTGATACTATTGGAATTGAAAGCATACATACATACAAACATATATGAGTATACAAGAAAGGTCAAAATTGATACCAATTGAAAGAATCCAATGATACCAATTGAAACAACAATAATATCAAAGTATAACTCATATAACCTATCCTCCCAATCATGTTCAAGTTTAAAATGATTTTCACTATAAAGCATACATGAGCATGATCACCCATCCAACAACCCTTGGATGGTAGGGGTTTTCAAAAAATAGATTTGAAAAATAAAGTGTGTTTGAAAACTCTACCAAAATGAAGAATATCGCAACTAGTTAAATGGAAAAACTTGTAAACTAGTACGAAATTCTTCAAGTAAGGAATAAAACAAAATTATTTTTCATGAAACATGAAATCCACATGATAATCAACACTCTAAGCCAATTAAGCATAAATATGACTCATGAAAACAAAACATGAGTAAACAATAAATGTGAGTGTACAAATAAAATATGAAGATCATAATCATGAAAGATGGACAATAAGCTCAATTAATTCCTTGAAACATGAAAACATGAAAATCATCAAAACTATTTAATCTTCAAGGTATATGTATGTCCTATACAAACTAAAGTATACATACATATCTAAACACAACGAGTCCACAAAGATATATGCATGAAGGCACGTGGCTCAAAAGGATGTATATGTATAAACAATAATTTGGATAAAATGGACATATACATGAAGTTAAACATAAACACATGGAAACATGAAAAACTAAATTTCCATTAAAACAAATTTCATTTCAAGGTATATGTATGATTTGTCAATACAAAAAGTATACATATATATCCCAAAACACAATTGAGTCCATATGTATAGATTTTTATGAAAAGCAAATGATTCTAAGGGTATACATGTATATCTTAAAGTTTGGCAAAATAGACATGTACATGAAATGAAAACACATGATCATAAAACAAAACCAAAATGGGAATACAAGTTTAAAATGCATGGATCATCAAAACTAGACTATACTAGCACATCTAATGGGTACAAATAATCGTTCAAGCACAAACATATATAGATTTATTTGTGGCACGCTATATGTACAAGTATATATCTAGTTTTAATGAAAACTAATATCTAAACATATATTCAACATTTAAAGCATCAAAACAAGATATAAATGATCATGAAAAACATAAACATGATTATTAAGAAAATCCACATGTTATTAAACCTATGATAAACATGATAGCTAAATAAACGGTGAGAACACAAAATAATAGTCCATATTAAACATGGGTGTCTCAAAAGGCTATACATGCATGTCAAGGGTCTAATAATCATGTCATTAACATAATAATGTATAAACATCAAAGCATGCTATAAATAATGAATATGAAAAGCATGTAAATAAAACGGGAGTAAAGGATTGTCACCAAAACCGAAGAAGCAACTCTCCTTGTCTCCAAAACAAGGTGGTCCTCCCACCAAACTTTCCTTGAAAGTGATGCATCTAAATAATCTCCTTGAAGCTCGGAACACATCTACTCCAAGGTACTGCTACTCTCACGTCATGCGAGAGCCCACACCTACATCATAAACAAGAGGGGTGCTCTTTGGTACCCATATCTTTTTGGGTCCATGGGGGTTAGTACCTTCTCTAACCCAAACAAAATTATTTGCTAAATTTACATCATGTAATCTATCAAAACAAAATTTAGCAAGGGCTAATAAGGTGGCCCTTACGTCCACAATGTGTACAAGTGTACACATGAGCATACAATGTGTGATGATGGTGACAGTGGGAAGCATGTGTATGCCGTGGAGGGTGTGCATGTATAATAGATGGAACTTATTTCTTTCGAAATAAAGATTCCAAACGTGTATGACCCACAACACATTGGCTCAAAGTGGAGCCCAAACAATCTACACTCTTCTTTAACAACAAATATCATCATTAACCCTAGAAGAAGAGGTACATGCAATAGGTGATCTAGGTGAACTACCCTAGCATGGCAAACATGAGAATCAATCTTATTTTGTAAAAACTCATTTTTCTTTAAACATATATCTAAATCATTTGAAATAGAAATTATTTTATTTTTCAAAGCAACATTCTCTTTTAAAACAAAATCAATTTTGAAGACAAGTTTTCATTTTTCTTTAATACATCATTGCAATCAATTTTAGACTTTAAAAATTTATTTTCCTTTAGAGCAAGGTCTAGTTGAGATTTCAATGAATCTCTTTCATTATAGACCTCAACCTTCTCTTGCAAAAGCTTAGAAGACAAATTCTCTTTTTCTTTATTTAAAGCACAAATCTTCTTTTTCAAAAGGTTGTATTTTTCCAATAATTTTTCACACATAATTGTTAGTTCTTCATTAAAGGCATGGACATCTACATAATCATTAGAAGAACTAGCATCATCATTATCTAGTTGAGTTTCCGATTGTACCTCAAGGAGTCATTCCCTTGGATCATGAAGCATTGTGACTCGAATTCTCCACTAGACTCCTCCTCTTGTTGGATTTGCAATTGAAGCTCGGAGGTGGTTGCGGTTGTGAACTTGTTCCACACTGCAAAGGCGGAATCAAGGTTAGAAACATGCATAAGATAATCTTTTGATAGCGTGCTTCTAATGGCCTCGAGGGCTTGTGCATTGGCCCCTATATGCTTGCTATCACTAAGGTAGGATTCCTTGATAATGGCAAGGTGAACCTTATATCCTAGGGTTTGTAGGTAAATGGACATCTTAGTCTTCCAAATAAGAATGTTGGAAGGGTCAAATATAGGTGGGGTCATGAAGTCCATGGGTCCAAACTAAATGTGTGCAAGCAAACAAATGTGCAAATGCAAATGGTAGATTAGCAAACAAAGGATCTCACTCCTAGGATGTTAAGCCTAAAGTATCAGGAGCGTAGGCTATGATACCAATTGAAATCACCTAGAGGGGGGTGAATAGGTGATAATGCTAATCTAGAAACTAAATGCGGAAGCTAAAATAATTTTGCAACACACTTAATACAACCAACAAGTGTAGCCGAATTCTCCGTGAAGGGCTCTGGACTAACTCCTGTTGATTCCCCTAGATAAGGGTTGAGGTGCTATATGAAGCTCTTGTGGTTAAGTATAAGTGAGGCACACACAAGCAAGCCAAGCATATAAAGATGAACAATATGAAATAATACAAGGCACAAATGCAAGCAATAAGATATGAATGAATGAATGATGCTTTGCACAAATAAAATAGAGAGAGGGTTAAGAGACAATGGATCAAACGCAAACATAAAGATATGTTTCGAGGTTTGAGCCCCTAGCTCTACGTCCCCGCCTTCACTGAGAAGGATTTCTAATCCACTAAAGGAGTACCGAACTCCTCTCTCAACCTTACAATGCCACCGAGGCAATACAACCACAATCCACCTCTACCGAAGAGGGATAAGGCTCGTAGCCAACAACCAAACTCAATCACCTCTACTGAAGAGGGATACAAACCAATACCACTCCTATCAACCTCTACCAAGAGGGGTACAACAAAAATAAGGAGGGTTTACAACTTGGAGGTTACAACAACCTCAAACAATCTCTTTTTCCACAAAAAAAGATCCTAATAGATTAGGATAAAAGATATAACTCAAGTGGATATCAAGGTATTTTTGAAAATCAAATAACAAAGAAAAACTACTTGGGAAATCTCTTGTAGATGATAGAAATGAAAATCCAAAACAATATCCCAAAAACCTAGTTTTCTTTGATTTTCCAAAACCCTTAAAAAACAATAAAGATGAAATCTTTTAAGCTCTAAAACACTTTTTAAAACTTGTAAAAACACTTCAGAAAAGTAGGAATTTTTGCTCTTGAAAATCTTTTCCAAAATCCCAAAGAAATGGGGTATATATAGGCCAAACAGAAAACTAGCCGTTAGGCTGATCTGTCAGCCTAACAGGCCTGCGGTCGACCGGCCGGTCGACCGCCAACGGTCATCATTATGACCATTGGGGCTTTCGGTCGACCGCCCGGTCGACCGCCCAGATACAGAGAGCAAAGCTCTCTGGTCCGGTCGACCGGCCCATGTGTCTGCCAGACGTGCACAAGGCTGTGCACGTCGGTCGATCGGCCCTTAGTTCGGTCGACCGTGCGGTCGGCCGACTTGGCCTGTCAGCCACTGTTCTGGGTCAGAAACTGAGTCAGAAAAACATGTTAAAATATTTCTAATAAATCTAATAAAATCTTGTAAAATCTCCAAAAATAGTTTTATCATTTTGTATTGATATATAAACTTGTGATAAACATTTCAACTCAAATATCAAGCATATGAAACCATTTTTGTGTTTTATCATTTTTATCAAAAACCAAAACTTGTATTTTGTCAAACTTTGATTTTTCAATACATGAATAGGATAGTCAAAATAAGTTTGTTTAAGAAGTTTAAGCATGCATGTATAGAAAGAATACATCTACTATACATATAAACCATTTAAACTTGTTTTGATCTACTATTCATGAAAAACAAATATTGGTTAAACCAAAACCGAAAAATAATATCCAAACATAAAACGTGTGTGTTGTGCACTTGAGCATATCAACTATACTAAGCTTTACAAAAAGATCTAAACACACTAAACACTAGGATACCTAAGTCTTCTTGACGATCTTCAATCTTCAAGCCGACTCGATCCCAAACATGATCCACGAGCTAGGCTATGTATGATCTAGATGCTCGGGCCCTGGAATCACCATGTGAAGGCTTCCAAACTCCTCTTTTTGAAGGAATCAGCAACTAATATCTTGTTACATGATCTGAAACTAAAATCACAAGATTATTAGTAAACATAACTATATGAGTTAATCATCATCAAAACTAGAGAGGAAGGCCTCCAGGCCAACAATCCGCTCCGTTATCTGGATCCAAACTGCTCACGCGAAGCATACCCGCTCCGCTATCCGGATCCGAACTGCTCCGCCAACGACTGTTTTGGACCAGTTGGCCCCTCCCGGAGCGTTATAAATAGCGCTCTGAATTCTCAATTGAAAATACACAACACACCAACAGTAAAAAATCTAAAGGAGATCCTCTATCTCTCAGTTTTGAAGTGACTTCCAAATAAGAAGTGGGAAATCAGTAACACGGTTTCCGAAAGCAAGTGGGGATTCTGCAACTCAGTTTTTAAAGCGACTTCCAAAAGAGATTCTACAAAATTCGTTCTGAAAGAGGGCTCAGAAAATTCAATAAATTCTTTAATAGAATTGTTGTCTGAATCTGGGACTTCTGAAGAAGAATATTCTTCAACCTTCCTTCTTCCTCTACAGTGGGTGCTCCTCCAAAGTAAAAGCAAATATTCTGTAATATCCCTAATCTAAACTACTGTATTTTTATTTTCTTCAAGTATTTATTTTGATTTACTGAGTATTTTTATTTAATCAAGTTAATTTATTTCTCTCGTAATTATTATTGTTGAATATGCAAATTATTTTCAGATAGTATATGGTTCTTCCATTATTATTTATTGTTGTTCTATTTAGTGTATCATTATTTATTACTAGTGCTCAGTAATTATTATTAGTGTTCTATTATTTTGTAATTAAGTATTGCGAGTTGTTATTGGTATTATTAATATTATTATTTTGATTAGGTAACGTTGCTACTAATGTTGGATTATTATTTTGTAGTGATGTATTCCCTTCCCTTGATTTCCATTCATGTCTTATTCTTTGATACTTCCCATTTACCCATCTGGATCCTTTACCCATTATCTTGATTACCCATCTACCCGTTTGGATTTCTAATCCTATAACCCAATACCCAATTACCTAATTGGATCCTAATCTAGTATTACCGGCAAACCTATTTGGATTAACCCGTTACCCAAACTAGACCCAATATCCAATAACCCAATACCCCTACTATATAATCCTACCTAAAACCTAGACCTAAACCTAATCTCCTTGCTAATCTTCTCTAATCCCAATACTCACAGCCGCCTCCTCCCTCTCCCAGGCGCACAACCAGGTCTCCCCCTTGCCTTGCTGATTGGCCGAGCAACCCCTCCCCGTGCAGCCTTACCAACAGCCATGACTTTCCCGGCCTCCTCCCTGGATTGGCCCAGCAGTCCAGATCCACAGCCGCTGCCCCCATCTTCTGGATGCGTGCACAGCCATGGCCAGGCCCTCTCCTGCAGCCCAGCAGAACGGCAGCAACAACAGCTGCCAGCCCCAGCTCCAGTCACAGCAGGCGCAGCACCAGCACGGAGCACCAGCAGACCGACCCCTAGGCCAGATCCCCTCCACGGCAACAGCAAATCAGCAGCCCAGATCTGGCCTTTTCCCCTGTCCAGCACCAGCAGATTCGCCGGACTGCAGCAGCAACTCCAGCAGGTTCCCCAGCGAGCGAGCAGGCCGTTCTCCTGATCCACGCCAGGCCGTCGTCGGAGATCAGCACGGTGGCCTTCTCCAGCACCTTGGCCACCCTCCCATGCAGTCCGATAGCGAGGAATGGCACCACAGCGACCGCGGCAGCGACTCGGCCCTTGACGCGCACAGCAGCGAACGACACCCAATGTGAGTGTTCTCTCTCCTCCTTTCTTTATTCATCGAGTGATTATACATGTTGTGTATGTGATATCAATATTGCGATTTATGATTTTGTATGGCGATCGTTAAGTTGGATATAGATTGTCAATTCCTTTACCTTGCCATGATTGAATACATAGATATGTTATGCATAGATATCTTTGATGTTGGAGTCCCTTGTTTAACCTATGAGTATCTAGATTAGTTGTGTAGACTATACATGATGGAGCCCTTATGTGTATTGGAGAGAAGATGGGGAGAAGAGTGGAGTATCTCAGAACCTAAGTGCCCAGACAGAACTGGATTAGTCGACTTGCCCATATTGATAGTCGACTAATCCATGTATTAGTCGACTATTACCAGCCCCTAGTCGACTAACCCACCTTCCAGGAAATAGTTCTGCTCTCTGTATTTCCCTGCTAGTCGACTTGACCTCTTCTGTAGTCGACTAACAGTATTAGTAGTCGACTACTCACTTTGCCCTAGTCGACTAATAGGCTGACCTGGAAGTTGTTTAGCCCTCTGTATCTCTGTTAGTCGACTAGTCTTAACTGTCAGTCGACTTGGCCTAGGTGTAGTCGACTTGGCCCACTTGATTAGTCGACTAACCTTTCTCTAGTCGACTACCCTCTTTCCCTAGTCGACTACTAATGGCCTGACAACTATGTATAGTCTTCTTTATTGGATGTAGACCTTACCCATGAATTTTGTATTGGTTAATGATAGATGTATATGATATCGAGGAATGGATATTGGATGGAATGACTTGACTTGATCATGATAGATCTTAGATGCCTGTATATCTTATGATACCGAGTGATGGAATCTGATGTTGGACCTTAATAGAAATGTGAACTCCTGAGGATTTGGGAATCAGAGTTATATGTTTGAGTGAGAGGATTAGTACTGGATATTGTCATATGTTGGAACCACAATTATTAAATCAGATTACTAGATGTGCGATGGAACTTGATGATTATGGAACTATTGGAATCATGAGTTGGTTGTAATGACTTTGGATTAATCTGGGCTTATATTATTTATATGGAATGATGATCAGTAGTTAGAAAAGACTTTATTAGTGAGTATTTGAGGACACATCAGATATGACTGGATTAGTTGAGTTGTGACTTAGATTGATCTTGAGTTGGAGGTTATCCAGGAATCTATATTCCTTATAATGGAACCTGACTTGTATTGAGATGAGATTGACGTTGTTGAACATTTGGGATTTGTTTAGATGATATGTCGTTGATGTTGAGTACCAAGAATAGATATTCTAGACCACATGTTGTTTGAGGATGTTTCATCTGTAGTTATGATATGGAGTTTGTTGACTTGTTGATATTGAGGACATACCGTGTGCTTCATGTATTGTGACTGATCAATTCAGTCAGGGAGATAGAGTTACTATGAGAGTGATCTCATTGATATTGGTGATTATAATATATATGTTCAGAGTTTTATGATAGCTATTGATTGATCTGATTATTGATGACTTAGAAGATGGATATGAGATATTGACTGGGTCTAGATTAGACTGTTCATTGAGCAGCTTTTGGATTCGTTATTGTATAAATTCATGTTATTGAAAGTTACTGGGAAAATATTGTCAGACTGTAACACATTCATTGTTCTATTGTTCTACCGTTTACACGGTATTATTGTTCACATTGTTATTGTTATATTGATATTGTTATTGTCACCGTATCGTCCGGGTAATCGAAATAACATGGATATTGATTGTTATAAATAATAATGTAAATTGACAACTTACACTGGGATTGGAAAAATTGATGGAGGAGACAGCGTCTGTATTTTGGGTGGACCTAGGATACAGGTTGCGCAGCCGAGATACGGTTTCACTGCAGGGTTCCGGGGGATGACTGACATCCCGTATTGTTCATATTGTCATTGTATTGACACATTGTTATTGTTATTTACTACCTAGCGGTAGGACCTGGTTCAGCGTCAGGTGATTGGGCCGTGGTTCCGGGTATGTACGGAACCCACCTAAAGCATGGACAATGTCTCTTCCACTAATTTCAATAACTTAGGACCCTGATTGACACGTGTGGTAGGCGTAGTATGGGATGCGTCTACTGCATGTGGCAATTGGTGTTCGCTGACATAATAAATGATAATAAATTGTTTATAGCATATTGTGACCGACTATAATCACATGACTGTATACATTATTATAACGAGGACCAGACTTGTGACCAGACTTTGATACCAGCCTAGTGACATGTGATAGGTTACCTATTGTGACATCAGTTGCTTGCTTACTATTGATCAGTTGTCTTCTATCTTTATTCGTGTTGATATCATATATATTACAGTTCAGTTATTTATCAGATTATTTTAGTCTCTTATATCTGCAGTTGTTCTTACTATTATTTATGCACTGTTTATCTGCACGAGCCTTTCCCTTTTACACACACACTCACCATGGTCGCGTTCTGACGACCCTGGATTTGCACGTCCAGATATTGGACGTTTGTTTCTACTGTGCAGGTGTTCGTTGAGATGTACGCCTTGCGAGGAGCTTGGGCCTCTCCCCTTTTATTCGGGTATTCTTACCTCTTTTATTCCTGTTTCTATATGTTTCTTGATTCATGCATATCAGTTTCACTCTCTATTCCAGTACTGTTCATATGATATCATGCATGGATGTTTATATGTATTATTGCAGTGATCATTGATTATTATGGTTTAGATTTATAGCTTGTTCAGGTTAATTTAGGCTTAGCGTGTATACGTGGGGTATTTTTCTCGCGTATATACGTCGCCGACTCTCGTCGCGACTCCGTTTCCGTGTATTTTGGGAAGCGGGGCGTGACATAGTCTCCCAAAATTTGTCTTGGTCCTGCTGCTTTGATAATCCTGTGAAGGTACTGGTTAACTACGGTTCGACTGTACGGTAATTTGGTGGTGCTATCCAAATACCGTGAAGGAGTGTTGTATCTTGGGAGACCAGCGTCCAGTAACCCGTTAGCACTATAGCGGGGGACGTAATTATCTTAAGGAAATTCTCTATAAGCGTACCTCACTCCAAGTACTGTATAAGTGAATTAATTTCTTTATACAGGGGATATACTGATATTCAGTATATTGAGACTGATTTATATCAGTCTAATTGTTGTTTAACCAAGGAAGGAAATTGAAAGCTGGTTCTTAAATTAAGGAACGTTCTATTGAACGGAAAACCTCCCACCTGATATTTACCGACCTGACCAATTAGATTGTTGATATTTCAGTGAAATTGATTAGTTGTCAGATGATCCCAGAAACCAACAAATTAAACATTAATATATTCGAACTAGTAAGTAGATTAATCTGAAGTAATACGTTAAGTTTTTGATATGATATGTATTAAAAGCTAATAATCCATGCTTAGATTTTTAGAATTTTTTATTTTCTTAGATTATAATTGTATTACTTTGCTAGTGCAGTTTAGATTAATTATTTTTTAATAATCTTTGATGGGTTATGTAGTGAGAAAAATAATATTATATGCTTAAATCTAGCAATTTTAGGATGATTCTACTAGAAATAGATAATTAATTATAAAACGATGAGCTTTAATAATTAGATATAAAAGAAGTCAATAAGAAATCTAGAATCTTGATAGGTTATGTATTGAACAGATAATAGCCTATACTTGGGATAGATTTTGAGTTGGGAATTTTTATATCTTAAATACTAGCTAATTAATCAACAATAATAGAGAGAGATTGATATTAGTTACATTATGTTCAATCAAGGTGATTTTGCTTCAATGTTTGACATTTTTTGTATTTTTAGGATTTTAAAAAAAGTAATTTTTTTTCTTTTTTATCTATCAATTCGCCTAAATAGTATTTAGAATTAAAGAACCACCTATTCTTGTGAATCGATCCTCAAGTGGTACAATAGTCAACCGTGCACTTGTAGTATTTTAACAATGAGAGTGAAAATATCTCCCAACACTAAATTTTCATCTTTAGGCTCTTTCCCATTTACGAATGACTGCAGACTACAATATTTAAATCTTACAAGGCCCACGTGATGGAGTCCAGTTCACTAACAGTTTCATATTTAATCATATAATCATGCAGGTTCACCGTGTAATGGTCCCAATTACTAATATTCGTGAGCCACATAATAATATGTGATTTTTTTTAAAACTTCGATAGCACCTACTTTATAGTTACTATAGTGTCATGTATTACAATTATATAACTTCGGCACAACCGGCCTGCTTATCATATTCTCGAGATCACAGTCTCAGATTTCAACATCATAATATATATAAGCTCAAGAGTTTCCCTCTCGGCATTCTTAATCCCAACACAATAACTATTTCTAACACCAAACTCAAAGAACACCAACAACCATGCATGTATCTCCATACATATATAAAAATCAAACTATCTAACTCACAAGTCTAACACATATTACATAGCATACATATCAAGTTTAGTTTTTAGATATACAAACATGATCTATTTAGAGGTGATAAACCATAAGTAATTTTCACATGATTGATTCTCTATATAATTCCAAAAGAAACAACCACTAAACTCAACCAATAAGCTTTAAGCAGGACATTTATGCATATCACGACCCGAAAATGTTATTAATATAAAAGAGTGAGAAAGTTATGCAAGGAATTCAACGAGCAGTATACAAATAATAATACGAATTATAATTTACACATCAGGTAATAAATATGAACATTGATTGAACATAATAAATAGAAGCTCGATAATAAAATAAAACAAAGCAACCAGGAATAGGTATTTCAATAATTCTATTCATCAATCGGGAAAGTCTAATTCATTCAACTATTATTTTATTAGCCTCTTATAATAATATCTTATATTCACCGAATGTATGTATTACTCAGATTCATCTCAACCCTTTAAACATAGAAACTCATGACATATTAAATAGTCATTTTAGCATTTTTTATCTTAGTGAACTCATGATAGAGTACTATGTATATCATTACATTTATACACATATGTCCAACAAACACACATGTAACATGTAATGTATATATGCACCAATTCCTTACTCCTCCCCCACCTTCCACACACATACACACACTCTTGTGTCATTCCGGAGGGATTCGAGGCTGAGTCCTTCCCACTCAAATATAATCCTACGACACCAAAATGCAAGATCCACTCCATTGAAGTTGATCTACATTATTTCAAGTAATTAAAAACTAAAAATCATATACTTGGAATACTTTTTTCCCCATCCATTAAGTATGCACAAAATGGACGGTCAAAATAGTGAGTTGGTTAGTTTAACAGTATAGAATATTTGAAACTAATAAAAATGATTGTGAGAATTTTTAAGTGTTTAGATCATGATGAAATGGTCAGATTGAAAATTTGTATGTGTAAAGATGTAGATCTAAGCAATATGCTATTTTCAATCGTCCATTTTGTGTTACTTGATGGATGGGAAAAAAGTATTAAAAATACATGATTTGTGATTTTTTGTTATTTAAAATAATATAGATCAACATAATGAATCTTGCATTTGGATATCGTAGAGTTGTATTTGAGTGAAAAAGATTCGACCTCGAATCCTTCTGAATGACACAAGTTTATATCTCCCTCTTTATCTATATGGGGGGGGGGTGTGTGTAGATTATAATAATACCCATCTTTTCTCATCTGATGCCACCCTCCATAAAATAGGTACAATAATTTCTACACACACGCCACATATATTCACATACACATACTCTCTTCTCCCCCACCATAGTCCTCTCTCTCTCTCTCTCTCTCTATATATATATATATATATATATATATATATATATATATATATATATATATAGACTTGTATCCTTTCAAAAGGATTTGATCCCGGATCCTTCCCACTCAAATTCAACCCTCCAACATTCGAATACAAGATCCACTCCGTTGAAGTTGATCTATACTATTTCAAGTATCTATAAACCAAAAATTAAGTGTTTTAAATACTTTTTGCCCATTCATCAAGTAGGGGAAAAACGGACGGCCTAAATAGTGAGTTGGCTAGTTTAACGGTGTAGAACATTTGAAATCTAACAAAAATTAGTTTATAGGGGTTTTTAAATGTTTAGATCATAATGAAATGGCCGGATCGAGAATTTGTATGTCTAAAGACATAGATCTAACCAACTCACTACTTTCGGCCGTCCATTTTGCGTCGCTTGATGGATGGGCAAAAAGTATTTAAAACACTTGATTTTTGGTTTATAGATACTTGAAATAGTATAGATCAACTTCAACGGAGTGGATCTTGTATTCGAATGTTGGAGGGTTGATTTTGAGTGGGAAGGATCCGGATCAAATCCTTTTGAAAGGATACAAGTCTATATATATATATATATATATATATATATATATATATATATATATATATATATATATGAGAAAAAATGTATATCAGTCGATAGTTGAGAGACCTCTCAGCTTGCGGTGACGTGGCACATTATTAACCACACTAGAAAGGACGCCCCGCCTATTGAAACAGTTGAAATTATTAAATGCCCCTGCGGTAAAAGACAGTGGATCTGTATAGTTTATTATTTTTTATATTTCTGATGTTAGTCAATATTGTGACAATTATCTTTTATAACTGCGACCAATTTCATCAAATCATGAAACTAATTTGAATGCTTCTTTATTAATTTTTTTGTTTACTAATTTGAAATTTACTGATTTTGAATATAGCCGCAGTTTACTTTTTTTCACATGTAATGTATAAATTATTATTATTATTTTTACATATTGAATGCGGATAAGGACTACGACTATGATCGCAGTGCTTAACGAGAGCAAGTCGTGGACTTTTTTTTTACTAGGTTAAATGTAATAACGGTGACTAAGAACTGATACTATAATCGCAGTTTACGTATTATTTTATATATTTGTTCTTCACTGTGACTGTTGTCTCAGCCGCCTATAAACTATTAAATTTTTTTTACATATTGCATGCGATCAAGGACTGCAACTATGGTCGCAGTACTCACGACAGCATTTTTTGTGGATGAATTTTTTGCTAGGTTAAATGTAATTACGGTAACTAAGGACTGATACTATAGTTCTAGTTTACGTATGATTTTATATATTTGCTCTTCACTGTAACTGTTGTCTCAGCCGCCTATAAACTACG
The DNA here is from genome assembly GCA_038442645.1 of Agave tequilana. Lineage (NCBI taxonomy): Eukaryota > Viridiplantae > Streptophyta > Magnoliopsida > Asparagales > Asparagaceae > Agave > Agave tequilana. Next base: position 60,126 of record JAVJIF010026227.1, read on the forward strand.
AATTTTTTTACTTATTACATGCGAAGTAGGACTGCGACTATGTTGGCCCGAAGGCCCATCACTCTAGTTTTGATGATGATCAACTCATGTAGTTATAGTATTAATGATCTTGTGTTTAGTTAGTGACAGATTTATGATCGAGATCTTAGTAGGTGCATAGCTTCAACAAAGGATTTAAAGTCAAGTTTTGGAGCTAGCACGGTTTGATCCAAGAGCCATTGGATCGTGTTTGGACCAAGTCAAGAAGATAAGAAGGCTTCAAGTGAAGACTTCAAGAAGATGAAGACTTGTGTCTAGGTTGTTTTAGTAAGATTTTGTTTTTAGTTAAAATGTAAAGGATAGAATAGCTGGTGGATTGCTCAAATATCATATACACACACACACTCTTGATTTAGTTTGTTTTAGAAAAGATTTTTTTCTTGATAAAATATCTTTTTGGTTTTTGGTATTCAAGTTTTATGTTTTAACCAAAACCTTGTTTAGAGCTTAATGTCAAAAACATAGATATTTCATCATGTTTGTGTAGTGGATCATATTCATACACTCTATGCTTCAAATGAGTTTAAATATCTTATTTTTGTATTTGGTGAAGTTTTTAGAAAAACAAGTTTTGGAAAATCAAGTTTGGAAAAATACTGTTTTCATTTGAGCCAATTTTTCATATTACAAAAATAGTCCAAATCATTTGTAACATGCCTTGATTTTGTGCAAGAATATTTGTTTATCAAAGTATATTGGTAAAACTATTTTTGTAGATTTTTTCTATATTTTATGGGATTTTATTTAAGCCAAAAGGACCAAGTTTTTAATCCCTTAACATTGTTTCCAGGCTTCAGCCGGTCGACCGATTCGGTCGACCGAAGTCTGAAGTCGGTCGACTAGGCGATCGACCGACGTGCACAGACGTGCACGCCTTTGTGCACTGGAGGGCCAGTCGACCGACCCGGTCGACCGCCAGAGAGCTTCTGCTCTCTGGAAAGCCCCGGTCGACCGGACTGGTCGCCCGACAGAGAGCTCTGCTCTCTGTTCCAGTAGCTCGGTCGACCGAGCGGTCGACCGATGGCACAACGGTCTGAAATATGACCGTTGGCCGGTTGACCGGGCGGGTCGACTGACAGTTCTGTCAGGCCTCTAACGGCTAGTTTTTGGAGCCCTATAAATTGGGCCATTTGGGGGCTGTTTGATTAAGATTTTTGGAGAGTTTTTAAGCCAGTTTTTCTTATTCTTTTAAGAGGTTTTTCTCCACAAAATTTAGAGCCAATACTTCCAATTAAAAGAAGAGTTTATTAAGAGTGTTTAAAAGAGATTTCTTGAGTTTTCCTCCATCATTCTCATCCTTGTTTTCTCACACAACACTTGAGCTATCCATTGCTATATCTACCTATAGGGTTTTGTTGTGAGAGTGTTTATTGGTGATCAAAGTGTTTAGATCACCAAGAGATCTTTTCTTGTTTCTTGAGGAGGCGGACGAGTGCGTTCGCGATGGTTTCGAGTTCGTGTGTGAACTCTTTGTTTGAGGTGCGGCCTAGGCGAGCTTGTGGGGCTTGCGGTGTGTACAGATAGGGAGTCTGAGAGTTGTAGGTGTTGCGGCACCGAGTGATCCGGTAGGATCGATTATAGTGGAAATCCTTCGTGTGTCGAAGGCGGGGATGTAGAGCAAGTGTGCTCGAACCTCGAAACAAATCCCTTGTGTTTGCGATTGCTCACTCTCTCTCTCTTGTCTTTTGTTTATATCTTGCATGTTATTATTGTGCTTATCCTTACATGCTTGATATTCATATTTGCTTAATTGATATATGCTTGGGGATTGTTTGCTAACACTTATATTCAACCAAGAGAGCCAACGCGGCACCTCAACCCTTATCTAGGGGAATCTAGAGGAGTTTGTCCAGAGCCCTTCACGGGGAATTCAGCAACACTCTTGTGTTATACGTGGTGTTTAGTGTAATAGTTTGTTTAGGTCATAATAGTTTGTAATTCCGCATTATTTGTTCATTTAGTGACCATTAAATTAGCCATCACCTATTCACCCCCCCTCTAGGTGATCCTACAGACTATGGTTGTAGTGTTTAACGACAGCAGTCGCAGTTTTATAATTTGTGATATACAGTGAAATATACAGTGAAATATATTAATTTGAGAGGATTGCGATCATGTTCGCAGTATTATCTGTTTATATAGTTTAATTTTGGACTGCGATCATGGTAGCTGTTTTTAACTTTATTGAATGCAAAACAATCAAACTGTTATGACTGGACAGCGACCGTGGTCGTAGTTTCATATGTAATTATTATATGAGTACTGCGACCATTATCACAGATAAGATGCAGAAATAATAACTATATGGTATACTTTATATGTATTTTAAAAATATGAAAGATTATTTTACAGATAGAAGTAAATTTTATTTATAACATAATATGGTCAGAAAGAGACTTTACAAAAAAAGAGCATTAAAAGCTCTTAAAAGAAGACAAAATAACGTTGAATATCAGAAGATCAGGAAATCCTAATCCTCGTTGTCATCACCATCATAAGCAGATTCGTCGTCTTCATTCTCCTCGTCTTCCTCTTCATCACTTATTTCCTCATCATCTCTTCTTTTTGAGGGTTTTTTGGTTCATCGATAAACTCCCAGAATGGATCGTCTCTATTAAGCTCTTCGTCCGATCCGTGTCGAGAAGAACCTGTTAAAAATATGCTCAGAGAAAGCGAGCCTCCAGCATCAGAGGACATGTTTTCATCAAGCATGTCTCTATCAAGTGGCAGAGGAATAATTTCCTCCTCACTAAGCCCCATGAAAACTTCATCATCCTCATGAAGAGGAGGATCAGATAAAATATTATTTGATGTAGTGAGATAGTCAAAAGGAGTGAAGTCCAAACTGGTATCAGATTCACTAGAATCCCTGAAAAAAGAGGATTGGTGGGTGAATGATTGAAGTTAAAATCTGAGTGTTCAGAGGAAGAAGATGGGGAAGACATGATTCAAGAATGAATTATTTTCTGGAAGTTTTTGAATTCAAATTGAAAAGGAAGAGCAAAAATATAGTTTTTAGATATGAGATAATATATTAGTTACAAGCACTATATAAAAGTCAATAATGTGAAAGAACATGAATAGTAATAATAATTGTTATAGGTGACGGTTGAGTATTAGAAGAAGTGGTAAAAAAATTAAATATTTAATTGAAGAGTTATGGCGGGAGAATCCGAAGAGTTCTTTTTTTCCAAAGGTTTACTACGTGAAGTACAAATTAACTTTTTATAGAATATTGTTCCTATATCTTTAGATTACGTATGGTGCACGTCTTTCCTTTATCGAGATTAATATTAGTGCATCTCTTTTTTCGACACTATTGTTGTATCACAGTAGATAGAATATTAATTACTTCATTTAATTCAGCGTAATTAATATAGTATTTTATAAGATGTGATATACGTGGACTGATCTCAGGGTCGCATGGCTAATCTACTTTGTAAAATTATTAAAATCTATTACATAAGGCATGTGAAAAAGATTGCGACTTTGGTCGCAGTGCTGAACAAGGTCGCAGTGCTGAACGATATCATGTTTCGTCTGTTATTTTTTATGCGAATAAGGAATGCGACTAGGGTCGCAGACGTGATATAAAATTGAAAGTTATATTATATTAAGTCTGCGACCATGGACGCAGTGATAGAAAGTTTTGTTATACTATGACTGCGACTAGTGTCGCAGTCGGCATATAAAATTAAAAGTTATATTATATTATGTCTGCGACCATGGTAGCAATGTTCAAAAGTTTTATTATATAATGACTGCGACTATGATCGCAGACTTTGTAAAACGGTCAGAATTCTGTTACATAAGATATGTGAAAAAAGACATCATCTGTCGTCGGAGTGCTGAACGATATCATGTTTCGTCTGTTATGAATTTTTTGTGTTTAAAGAATGCGAAATAATTAACCATTATATTTTATTATTTTTTTACACTGTGCATTTGTAATAAAAAAATCAATATATGGTTGCCCCACATTAAATTTCATTTTTCTATTCATTTCAGTTTCTTTTATTAAACCTATATGAGTTGAAAATAACACGAAATAAAATAATATAAAAATTAAATAAAAAATAACAGTTTTTTTATGTTTCAAACATGTTTTTTACTTTTCAATGATGTTGTTTATTCACATTATCTTAATCCAAATTTTTTCTATTATATTTTCGATGTAGTAGAATTAGAAATTTTATAACTGTAGATATATTCAACTGAAAATTTTTTAGGTAAATTTTGTTTGTGGATGAGTTTATGCTAGTTTAGAAGTAAAAAGGGGTATTTTCGTCAATTTTATTCACGATTCCTTAGACGGGATTTTTTTTTATTTTTTTGGCGCCTACACTTTGCGACCGATATGTGGCATATTTTCAGCCACGTCACCGCCGGTTGAGAAACTCTCTCAGCCGTCGGCTGAGGTACAGTAACCCCTATATATATATTCTGTCTTTCTCCATTCGCCAACCTTCCTCCATACTATTTGCAATGCACACAGATATATCGTAGCAATATATAGTTTAGCACATTAATATCAAAATTAGTCAAGTTCACATTTTTTGATTTATGGATTTAATTTTTGTAATTCACACCCGTATTTGTTTCATATATATATATCACCAATACCGTTTTTATACCATACTTTCTCATTTGGATTTATTAATGTATTCAAATCTACTTCTCAAGTTTTCGGTTCAAGAACAACTCGATAATAAACTCATGATTCTTCATTTACTGACATCAATACATTATTTCAACCCCTTATTAGTGATACATAATCTCAATATATATATAAATATATATATATATATATATATATATATATATATATATATATATATATATATATATATATATATATATATATATATATATATATATATAGGGAGCTGATCCCCTAAGAACGGTTCTCACGGATTCTTGTGAGAACTTTCACGTGGGTTGTCGGATCTGATAGATCAAATCAAATAAAATCAGATCTCTATTAGATCCGACGGCTTACGTGAAAGTTCTCACAGGAATTCGTGAGAACCGTTCTTAGGGGATCAACTCGCTATATATAATATATATATATATATATATATATATATATATATATATATATATATATATATATATATATATATATATATATATATATGAAAATTTTCAAATGAGAAACTTTCTCATAATAAGCTTCGTGAGAAAACCATATAAGAGAGATTTTATGGATGATCCGAACCTTTCATCTTGATCTACATACTCTAATTAGACTACCAATAAAAAATCACGCGATTCCAATTTTTTTTACCTATGCATCAAGTGGTATCTTTATTCTACAGTGAATATAATGTATGTTTTGTAACCACTTGTTGTATGAGTAAAAGGCTCGGACTAGCGTGATTTTTGATTGATAGTCTAAATAAAGTATATAAATTAAGATGAATGGTTCGGATCACCCACATTGAAGCTTCTATATAGTTTTCTCATAGTCTTCGTGTGAGAAAGTTTCTCACACGAAGACTACTCTCTCTCTCTCTCTATATATATATAAAGCCATATAATTTACATCAATTTGGGAATCTAGATTGTGAAATGAACCGAGGGTTATTCGATATCATAATTAAGGAGTTTACAAAATTTAGACCGTGATTATCAATCCATACTCAATTTATATTATAGTTAGCTAGATTTCACAATAAATACTATAATTAGCTAACTTTCATAATTAATATTAAAATTAATAAAGTTTCTGATAGGATAGATAACAAAATAATTAAAATCTAATCATATAAATTAAGCAAAAATAAGAGAGAAATTTACTCACTCTCGATTCGGCGATTTTCTGATATCAACGAAGCTCACACAGTCGCCGTTGTAATTCCTATTTATTTATATATGTAGGGTTCAATTACATTACACCAAGGGAGTAAATAACGAAGACGAACATGCATCTCAGCAGGACACGCTACTCTAGTGTCAATTCGACGGTGCAATGTAAGCCCCTCTTGTCTTTTGTCACACAACTTCTTCACATCTTCCTTATTGCAGCAAAATTTTCTGCAAATAATTTCATGAGGAGGCCTCCGTGACTTATCTATTCCTTTTCTTCTCACGCCAAAACCTCTGTTCCTTGCATAAGAATTGTAGAAATTGTATGCTTCCACATCCGTGAGAAACTGTTTCCCTAAAAAAATATTTGAGCTTCCAGACATTTCTCCATGTGCATTCAGATCCTACAAAAACAAATTGACGAACTACATAAATATAAATATTTTTTAAATATCACACGTCTGAACTTTAATTTCTAAAACTGCGACCAAGGTCGCAGATGTAATGAAATCTATATAACTTCTTACTAAAAGACTGCGATCTGGGTCGCAGTTTTTCGTATGAGCAGATTTTTTAAAAAACTGAATAATAACTGTGCAACAATCTAATAAATATATAAAATGGATATAATTCACATAGAAACGTGTAAGAATTATAACAATAAGGAATGCGACTTAGGTCGCAGTCATAGAAATAGCTTTCACAGCCGGAGATTATTTTCAAATCAAATTGCGACCGTGGTCGCAGTTCTAAAGATTAAAACAAGTGCTTATTCTGTTCTGTAAAACGAATTATAGGTCGAACAAGTGATTATTTCTCCATGTGCATTCAGATCCTACAAAAACAAATTGACAAACTACATAAATATAAATATTTTTAAATATCACACGTCTGAACTTTAATTACTAAAACTGCGATCAAAGTCGCAGATGTAATGAAAATATATATAACTTCTTACTAAAAGATTGCGATCGTAGTCGCAGTTTTCCGCATAAGAAGAATTTTTAAAAAACTGAATAATAACTGTGCAACAATCTAATGAATATATAAAATGGATATAATTCACATAGAAACGTGTAAGAATTATAACAATAAGGAATGCGACTTAGGTCGCAGTCACAAAAAAGCTTTTACAGCTGGAGATTATTTTTAAATAAAATTGCGACTGTGGTCGCATTTCTAAAACTTTAGAGCAAGTGATTATAGGTCGCAGTACCATATACGCTACAGAGAAAGATTCTATATTTAAGAAATTGCGAAAAAAATTGACACAATAAAAACCTGTTGATCGGCATGCAAAGATGTCAACCCTTCAATATTTTCAATATTCTGAGAGAAAGTTGAACCAGATGATATATCCTCCATATTTAGATCGGGAGATAGAGATCGCTTACGACTGCGACCAGAATTGGCAGGGGAAGTAACTGCTCAGACGTCGACATTAAATAAAAAGGATAAAAAAATGCTTTGAAAAAAACGATATTTTCAGAGAAAAGTTTATCGCAGGCTAGAAAAGGAGAACCTAAATCTGACAAAGAGCGGTAAAGAAATAGGGGAAAAATAATAATAAACAATAACCTAAATCTTATAAAGAGCGGTAAAAAAAGGGGGGAAAATAATAATAAACAATAACCTAAATCTGACAACGAGCGGTCAAAAATTTGGGGGGTGGGGAAATAATAATAAACAATAACGGAACGAGTAGCTTTTAACAAGGGTTATTTAGTAATTTAACTTGTTTCTATAAGCGGGCTGTAAGTTAGTCCGGTGACAAATATTGAGCCACGTCACCGCAGGCTGAGAGAGTCTCTCAGCCGTCGGCTGATATACATTTCTCTCTCTCTCTCTCTCTCTCTCTCTATATATATATATATATATATATATATATAGAAAGAAAGGGAGAGAGAGATAGACTTGTGTCATTCCGGAAGGATTCGAGCCCGAATCCTTCCCACTCAAATACACCTCTCCGATATTCGAATACAAGATACACTCCGTTGAAGTTGATCCATATTATTTCAAGTATCTATAAACCAAAAATCAAGTATTTTGAATACTTTTTGCCCATCCATCAATCGGCGCAAAATGGACGGCCGAAAATAGTGAGTTGATTAGATCTGTCTTTAGACATAAAAATTCTTTGATCATGATCTAAACATTTAAAAACCCCTACAAACTAATTTTTGTTAGGTTTCAATTGTTCTACACCGTTAATTAACCAGCTCACTATTTAGGCCGTCTGTTTTTTCCTTACTTGATGCATGAGCAAAAAATATTCAAAACATTTGATTTTTAATTTCTAGATACTTGAAATAATATGTAACAACTTCAACGGAGTGAATCTTGTATTCGAATATCGGATGTTGGTATTTGAGTGAGAAGGATTCTGACTCGAATTCTTCACGAATGACACAAGTTTTTATCTCTCTATATATGTATGTATATACTTATATTAATCCTTTCTCAGCCTAGACTAATTACACTTAAAGTTTGAACATAATTAATTATTTACTAGCTATATAATTATTTATCATCTCTAATCATTCTTGATATTCAAATAATCGAATAATTAAAATTTTAATTTAAGATTAAATAATCCGGGTGTCACACGCTGCCTCCATTGGGCACTAAAAATTAGTGTATCGAAAGCATCTACCTTTGAAATGTTGGGGGTCGCACAGTGTAAAAAATCAAAATAAAAAGAAAGAAGAGGAATAGTAGCTGGTCACCACCCATGGCCGGCTACACGCAGATCCTCTAGTAATAATAGTAGAAATAAGAATAGATTCAAGACTTAAATAGGAATTTTTTAATTTTTTTTTACGTGTATTCTAAGATTATTCTATCAATTAATTGGATTAAACGGAAAACTATGGGGACCTTGAACTCTTAGAAGAAAGGCCGAAGACTCAAAAGAAGCAATGTTTTTGAAAATTCTAAAGAAAAATTCGAATCCAGATCTGAAAATTTATCTGGGTCCGGGTCGGATTCATAACCAATTATTCCTATTTGATTCAGATTCACGTAAAAACTCTTTTATTGAAATCGGATCTTTCATTGAGTCCGACCCATTTACAACCCTCACTTGTCGTGTGAAGAATCACGAGTAACACTTGATACAATGTTTTAAATAGAAGTTTCAGTACTCTCGCGGTCTGAAAACACATAAAACTTAATAGTTTAAATGCCGATTAAACGGATTACATATTTTATTAATATTTTAATATATAATAATATTATAACACCAAATCAATTAAACCGTAATTTATGAGCAGGCTTGCACATCTATGAGCAGGATCACTCGAGCTTTTTTAGCTCACCCCGGGGATGCTCATCGCCGCTCACCGCGTGCGGTGAGCCGTCCATGCACGTGGGCCCCACCGGGTGAGAGGGTCCCACCCAGTGGGGCCCACCGCATGGACGGCTCACTGCGCTGTGAGCGGCGGTGAGCATCCACACGGTGAGCAAAATTTTTTTCAGATGGTCTCACGGACATAATCAAGTTTTATCCTAATTATTATTAGGATTAGCAATTCGGAACATAACCTAGTTTAATTGTAGCAAGCTGCTCTCAAGACATTGTCAAACAAATTATTGAGCATGCCTACACATTCAACCACCCCAAGCAATCAATTAAACCACAATCAATCAATTAAACCAATCGCCAAAATCAATCAATTAAATCAATCAACTAAATCGCAATCAATCAATTAAAGCAATCAATCAATTAAACCAAACTGCTTAAACAAATACAAATCTATGAGCAGGCTTCTTATCCACTTTCTTCTTCTTTAGCTTCCCCAACATCAAGCTTTTGAGAGAGGTATCTCTTCATAAGTATATTGATATAATATCATTTGCATCAGACGTATCTTTTCATTGCAACAATAATTGAAGATTTTTCATTCTGAGACCTTTTCTTTGCTTTTATAGTAATCAGCTGTAGCTCTGCCACTGTATCCATGTTTGTCAAATCTGCAGCTAGTTGTTCTCAAATTTGACAAATCCACCAATGGTCCCGGTGATCTCACCATGTCGCGATTAACCTGTCGCAACTTTAATCTTTCACCGTCTTCATGATGTATATTCCTTGCACGATCTATTACCACCGTGGTTTTTTTCATTGGATGCCTCTACTACTCGAGAACAAACTCGTCTCCTCTTGATCAACTAGACACCATTTCTTTCATCTTGTAGACTCAACACCAGCTGTCTAAACTAATTTGACAATACATCGAACCCTAAGTTTAATATTGCATTTTGATGTTACTCGTTCCATATTGATGAACATATAATTGTCAATTATATTTGTTTCTACTGAATATACAAGTTATACATAATGCTTCAGCTCAGTCCGAACCCAGGAGGATGATGAACATATACACTTCAGTTTTTCTGTTTAGATATACATATTATTCATGCCAAATTGTATTTTCTAGAGATTCAGTGTTTTATTTATAATATTATGAATTTTTGAACAAATTTCTGATGTTATTTTGATTGAGAATTCTAATATATTGTTTGTAATAGGTTCAAAATTTTTAAAAAAAAGAAAGAAAATTCTGCATTTTTTGCAACATCACCAATGATAATTTGAACATCGCCGAGGGAAATTCTGTCGACGATGTGTATATTTTTATCTTTTTACTTTTCTTAGATAACATCGAGGGAAAATTGCGTTGTTGATGTTGAAATTCCCTTAGTGATTGTTCTATGAGCCTCTGTTTTTTTTTTTTTTTCCTTCCAAAATCGCCATGAAAAAACTCATTGGTGATGTTCCTTCAGTGGTGTTCACATCACAGATGAAAATTCATTAGCAGTGGAGGTGAAAATTTCGTCATTGATGTTCACCATAGTAACACCGACAGAACATCAATGACAGAATGTTGGAAAATTTCGTATGGTGATGTTAACATCGATAGAATCAGAGAATTTGTCGAGGGAATTTTCCCTTGGCAATGTGCCCTTTTTTTGTAGTGCTTGAGAAAGGTTTTTACAAAATTTAGTGGAAGCAAGGCCCCCAGCCTTTTTTATTGAAGCTCATGCAAGATTTTAGCAAATCATAAAAGGACAACAAAAAATATAAGAGGGACAATTTAAGTGGTTCACAATACAACAGAAATGGGATTTAATATCGGTTTAAAATCGTCAATTAACAAGTGACGACAGTTAAAAAATCACCATCTATCTAGGCGAAGTTATAAGCTGGGAGGCAAAAATGATAGTTTTAAACTATCGTGAAAACACCTCATTTTTTTTTAAAAAAATACAATTTTAACGTGATCCCCCTCTTCGTCCTCCTTGTCCATTCCCGCCAGCGATTCTCTCGTCCTCATAATGATCGCCTAGTCCTCCTCTTCTATCCCGCCTGGCGATCCCTCGTTCTCTTAGTAGCACATTCTCATAAATCATGCGTGGATCAAGGAGGTCATTGGTGATCAAGTTCAGGTCAGACCTGAACTTGTTAGATCTAATCAAACTGTGAACCTCATGAGAGGGTTATGAAGAAGAGAAAGTAAGATGGAGATGAAGTCGAGAGTTGTTCAATTGTGCATTGATATGAACACATGAAGCATGGTGGCTATTCTTGGACTTGGACGTATTCAAGTCAAGGAGAAGATTGTTAGGATTGTGACTCGAATACGTCATGAAGGTAGACGAAACTTCAGAGGTTGAAGAACAGACGAGCACGAAAAGTAGCAGCAGATTATCGACTACTGACATCTCAGTAGTCCACTCAACAAACAGAAAGTGGGACATCTTAGTAGTCAACTTATAGCGTTAATTAGTCGACTAATACACTCATTAATCGACTAATCTGATATATAAGTTGACTAATAGGGTGGTCTGGCAGTTACTTTTCTGAATCTGTTTTCAGTTTGAGTTGAACTAGAGTTTCCTTCTCTTCTGAGGCGGTACTGTTCGTATTACTTGAGTTTGTATAGAACTTGGATGATCATATGGCCTATAAATATCTCCTTAGGGGGCTTCAACATATTCTAAGTGTGAATCAAGAAAAAATGAGAGATTCGTGAGAAAAATTTTAGTCATAAGGATTCGTTGTTCTAAGCAGCCATCAAAGGGCTTGTAATCTTATTAGCGAGAGGTGTGAGTGTTTCTCATTGCACTCTTTCAAAGTTTAACAAAGTTTCTCCCCCTTCTTTTGTGGATGTATACACGATCTGTTTGATTGGTGGAACTATATTAAATTGTGTGTTTGCTTTCTCTACTTCGAAATATCTTCTTCTTTACATTGGACGACGATCTAGTTTTTTTTTTTTTTTTTTGGCTACGCCAATCCCAGCAACTGGTACCAAAATATATTAGTTCGTTGCAACAACAAATGGACCATATATATGTATGTATGTTATGTATGTATAGGCGCGCGCGCGCACACACACACACATGGGATATTGCATATAACAGACACACACACATATATATGGGATATTGCACTTACCATAGTTATATCCACTCTAACTTTGAGACATATATTGTCAGATATGAAAAATTGATATCCGTATTTGTTAAAATTAGATATCGAATACGGATCGAATATTAGCGAATTGGATAAGGATATAAATTAGATATGTGGCAAAGGATACAGCCTGCCTACTAGACTAGAGGGAGAGGGGGAGAGAGAGGCGGAAGGCGGCACTGTTTCTGCTGGGATAATTCACAGGTGGGGGTGTTGATCCCCTTCTTTTTAACCCTCTCACGGTCATGGAATCCTCAAACCTTGTTCAAAACTCAGACTCCACTTGTCATTGGTCCATTTACATGCAACCAGATTGCCTCTTACTCAAACCACTGTTGGAGGAGAGAGGATATTAAAGGAGGTGATGCCATGCCAAGTGCTGTAGAAGATTGACAAGTGCCGTCGAAGATCGCCAAGGAAGTCGACGATGAAAGGCAAAGGGACAGCGGCAGGAAATAGCAGTAGCAGCAGAAGACAGGAGGGTCGGTCGACCGGGCCGGTCGACCGACGTGCACAGCATGCACAGAGTTTTGGGCGGTCGACCGGTCCGGTCGACCGAAGTGCTCTGACTGCAGGAACCAAACTCTCGGGTTTTCTGGGTCGACCGGCGGTCGACCGGAATGGACTGACTGTAAACAACCCAACTCTCGGGTTTCTTGGGTCGACCGTCGGGTCGACCGGAAGAGGAGGTCGGTCGACCGTCCCGGTCGACCGACAGTCGGGTTCGGGTGAAATCTGCTGCTCCGCTGATGTGAGGTATTTAAGCCCAATGTTGATTCTAGGGTTTAATCTCTGCGAAAATTGTATTAGCTGAGAGTTCTCTTGCATTCAAAGAGATAAAGAGCTATTGTAATCATCTTCCTAAATATAAATCTCTCCATTGATTGCCCCGAGGACGTAGGCATTGAGGCCGAACTTCGTTAAATCTTGTCTTTATGATTTGTGCGTTCTTCGTTGTGATCGTTGGGTTGTTCTGTGTGGTGGAGATCTTGGGATTCTCTATTGATTAGTTGTTGTGATTGGATAGCGCGCACAACAAGTGGTATCAGAGCTTCCGGGTTGCACTTGGGATTTTCGAGGATTCGAAGGGGTCGAGATCTGATCCGGTGGAGATCGTGTGTCGATCTCAGATCGGAGGTATTAGGTGTTCGAGGAGATCGTGTGTCGATCTCAGAAGGACGCAAGGAGGGCTCGTTGAATCTGTGTTGAAGTAGATCCAGTGGGAAACTCGATCTAGGGTTTCAAGGGTCAGGTAAAAAAAAAATCCTATTTTTATCTGAGTAGAGATCTATTTTCAAGTTAGTTGATCTTCCGCATAAATAGAGAATCAGAAGAAATCTCAATGGCAGAAGAAACTGCATCTGTTAAGACAATGAACAATCACCCAAGGATTGAAGTTGTTAAGTTTAATGGGACTAACAATTTTGGTATGTGGAGATGCGAGGTTATGGATGCGCTGAATGCATCAAACTCGAAGACACTCTCCTATTGGCGAAGAAGAAGAACACTACCACTGATGAAGACTGGGCGAAGATGAACAGGTCGGCATGTGGCTTGATACGTTCATATTTGTCACAAGACATAAAATACTTTGTGCAACATGAGACGTCAGCGAAGAAACTGTGGGAAACCCTTGAAAAGAAGTACCTGACAAAGAGTGTAGAGTCCAGGTTGCAGCTTAAGAGTAAGCTGTATCAGTTTCGGATGAAGAAGGGGAGCACAGTAAATGAGCACATCAACCGATATACGAAGCTTCTTACAGATCTGCTAAATGTGGATGTCACGGTAGATGAGGAAGATAAGGCGGTCATCTTTCTGAATTCACTTCCTGCAGAGGAGTACGAGACATTCACACTGACCTTCATTAATGGAAGGCAGAGCTTGGATTATGATGAGGTGTCGTCTGCATTGATGAGTTATGACACAAGGAAGAATGAGAGGCTATTCCATCTACATTCAGGAAGCTGAGATCAGTTCGGAAGCAGAGATGTGGAAAGAAGCCATGAATGAAGAGATGCAATCTCTTTACAAGAACAACACATGGGAACTCACCAAGTTGCCTAAGGGGAAGAAGGCCATAGGGTGCAAGTGGGTATTTGCTAAGAAGTAAGGATCTCTCCAGGAAGATGTAGTGCGCTACAAGGCAAGGCTGGTGGCTAAAGGCTACGCTCAGAGAGAAGGAATCGACTATAACGAGGTGTTCTCCCCGGTAGTTAAACACTCGTCTATTCGGATTCTATTAGCTTTGGTGGCGCAGAATGAGTTGGAGCTTGACCAACTTGATGTGAAGACCGCCTTTCTCCACGACGATCTTGAGGAGGAGATCTATATGACACAACCACAGGTTACAAAGCTGCAGGGAAGGAAGAGTTAGTATGTAAGCTACAGAAATCGCTGTACGATTTGAAGCAGTCTCCTAGACAGTGGTACAAGCGATTTGATGGCTTCATCAGGAAGAAGAAGTACACACGTAGCCATTTCGACCCATGTGTGTACTACAACAAGTTACCATCAGGTGAATATATCTATCTACTTCTTTATGTAGATGATAAGTTGATTGCTTCTAGGTCGAGATCTGCAATTGACTCTCTGAAGAAGATGTTATCGTCAGAGTTTGAGATGAAGGACCTGGGGGAAGCAAGGAAAGTATTGGACATGGAGATCACTAGAGACAAGAAAGCTGGCAGGATAAGTTTGACACAGAAGGGCTATTTGGAGAAGGTACTGCAGAGGTTTAATATCAGCAAGGATACTAAGTCTGTTAGTACACCTATGGCGCCGCACTTCAAATTGTCAGCAAAGATGTCTCCAAGGAGTGTTCAAGAGCGTGAGTACATGTCTCATGTTCCATATGCCAATGCTGTGGGTAGCTTGATGTATGCTATAGTGTGTACGAGGCCAGATCTATCACAGGCAGTCTCCATGGTGAGTCGATACATGCATGATCCTGGACAGGGTCATTGGGAAGCTGTGAAATGAATTCTGAGGTACATCAAGGGAACCGTTGATGTAGGCCTAGTATTCCAGAAGGACAACACCGGAAAGCAGGAGTGCATAGGGTATGTGGACTCAGACTATGCAGGTGATCTTGACAAACGCCGGTCGACGACGGGATATGTCTTCACATTCTCACAAGCACCGGTGAGTTGGCGCTCCACACTTCAGTCTACCGTCGCGTTTGTCGACCACAGAGGCTGAATATATGGCTATGACAGAGGCCATGAAGGAGGCAATCTGGCTTCAGGGGTTGCTTGATGACTTGGGCGTGGAACAGGATATATTGAAGATAAACTGTGACAGCATGAGTGCCATCTACTTGGCAAGGAACAAGGTCTATCATGCAAGGACGAAGCATATTGATGTCAGGTATCACTTTGTTCGGGAGATTCTAGAGGAAGGTGACATTGACTTGTTGAAGATTCACACTTCGAAGAATCCGACCGATATGCTAACAAAGGTGGTGTCGGGGGTGAAGTTTGCACACTGCAAAGACTTGCTCCATGTCCTTCCGGTGAATTGAGCTTGCTGAAGTTCGTGTGGATGAACTACGGACGGCTTGATCCCTTGGGCAGGGGTACGTAGGCAACCATATTGGTGCAGCCGCTATCGAGTCGGAATTCGGCTCAGATTTGGAAATCTTCACCGAGGTGGAGAATTGTTGGAGGAGAGAGGATATTAAAGGAGGTGATGCCATGCCAAGTGCTGTAGAAGATTGCCAAGTGCCGTCGAAGATCGCCAAGGAAGTCGACGATGAAAGGCAAAGGGACAGCAGCAGGAAATAGCAGCAGCAGCAGAAGACAGGAGGGTCGGTCGACCGGGCCGGTCGACCGACGTGCACAGCATGCACAGAGTTTTGGGCGGTCGACCGGTCCGGTCGACCGAAGTGCTCTGACTGCAGGAACCAACTCTCGGGTTTTCTGGGTCGACCGGCCGGTCGACCGGAATGGACTGACTGTAAACAACCCAACTCTCGGGTTTCTTGGGTCGACCGTCGGGTCGACGGAAGAGGAGGTCGGTCGACCGTCTCCAACAGTCAGGTTCGGGTGAAATCTGCTGCTCCGCTGATGTGAGGTATTTAAGCCCAATGTTGATTCTAGGGTTTAATCTCTGCGGAAATTGTATTAGCTGAGAGTTCTCTTTCATTCAAAGAGACAAAGAGCTATTGTAATCATCTTCCTAAATATAAATCTCTCCATTGATTGCCCCGAGGACGTAGGCATTGAGGCTGAACCTCGTTAAATCTTGTCTTTGTGATTTTTGCGTTCTTCGTTGTGATCGTTGGGTTGTTCTGTGTGGTGGAGATCTTGAGATTCTCTATTGATTGGTTGTTGTGATTGGATAGCGCGCACAACAACCACAAATACAGATTTTATGCAAACAATGCTGCATTTCTGACGTAGTAAATCATACAATTATCCAAGATGAAATTTGTTTTGAGATGAAATTTGGATAGCAAATGAATCTAGAAAGCAGAAGAGAGAGAAAAAAAAAATAAAAAAAAGGTAAGGTGTTAATGGTTTCTTCTCGTTTAGATTCGATAATGAGAAGGACAAAGCCAGGCTACATGTACGTACCTGATGTGCTAGGTCTCCTAGGCTGAAACTGGGGCAACAAAGGAGAGTTTATGGAGGAAAAGTTTGACCCTTTTGAAGGAATTTTTAAGATTTACTGGCCAAGGCTTCTATTGGCTGAGGGGATAAACTGATAAAGCAAGGAAAAGGGGGAGCTTTTTCCCTCTCTGCTCCCTTTACTAACCTTTGGGCACAATTGTTTGCAACATACAATGGAAGGCATTAGCTTTAAGGGTTTTGGTAGAGAGAACGAGACTTGTACTTACTAGCTAGCTGATAATTTATGCAGTTAGTTTCTCTAGTAGGAAGCAAGGATATCTCACTCAGACATAGCTATCAGTTTTATATCATTACTTTGAAAATTACAATAGAAATGCTATACCTACTTGTTTCAATTGATTACTCAAGTGGATCTTCTGATAAGGCTTACATAATGTCATCCTCACAAAAGCCTACTCAAGAAGATGAAGTATGGATTTAGAACCATTATAATCCCTAGCAGACTGCAATCTGATACAGTGAATGCTGCTTGCAATTTTTTCAAGCAGAAAATATTTCTTGTGCTAGTATCAAGTAAAAAAGATCAGTTTACTATAACATGTCTGATTTGGTACCATGTTAGAAATCTCAGGCAATTGCTTCACTGATTTAATGAATTATTCGCAGATTCACAGTCCGAATTTGTTCATACTCTGAGGCAAATGTTTAACTTATCATGACTAATTAGCCAGATTAATTTTGAAGGGGTGTGTGTGTGTGTGTAGAGAGAGAGAGAGAGAGAGAGAGAGAGGCACTACTTAAATGTTTTTCTTCCCACAATTATTACAGTCCCACAACTACAGTTTCTTGATCGTGATCACTGCTTGACGATCTATGGCAAACTGATATCTAAATCAGACTATAATCGACTTGCAAGCTTTCCTGTGCAAAAATCTAACAGGAAAAATCGATATTTCCTTGGCCGGAAAGGATTCTACAGATTAGCAAGTTGCAAGCTTTTTGTTTAAAAAAAAAAAATTTTTTTTTTTATCTCTTCCCCCCATTTTTGCGTTGAAGTATTTTAGCTTCAAATGCAGAAGCGCATGGTGTTGGCATATGTTGGGAACATCCTGGAAACTATGCAATCTATTGAAGTCATAGAATACGTCTTCCCTGAGGCAGAACAACATTAAACTGTGCCAAAACAAGCAAGATATAGAGTCCCATGTGTTTCATTAAGAAGCTTTCAACATAATTGCCCGGTACAAAATTTATATCTGAACCTAAATAATGACAGTTTGCAGTTTCCACTTGAGACCTACTCATAAATGTGATTTTTATTTTTTGCTAACAACTAATAGAATGATGGCACGAACAGGAGAATTAACTGTTTACATGTAAATTCAAAGATCATCTCAAGATATAGCAGCATATGATGATGATTTCTATTCAATTGGGATTAGATGATGAACTCTTTGAACTGGGTAAGCCTGCAAAGGTTAATATTGAGAGAAATTTAGGCTGAAAAATGAGATGAACTTGTTCACTTCACTTGAGTTTTCTTCATTTCTATTCAAACAAGATATCAGAAGTCAACTCTCTCCGTTCTGATCACACATTAATCTTCAACGACTTTGAAATTTCAAATTCTTCCTTAATAAGCGGCTAAGCTCAAGGGAAAAATCAATAGCAACCAAACTCTGATTTTGCTTCTCTCTTTACTGGCGACAGCAGTCAGAATTCACAGCCAAAAATCCATGAAGAAAATAGCAAATCAGAACTGACTCTTTATATGTATACATAAAATCTTGTATGAATAAAAAAAAAAAAAAATGCTCTGTTCATTCTAAACACAGGAAAGTGGACCAGAACAAAAGAATGAACAAAATGAGATGAAAATCTTTGTAGAGAGAAAAGGAAAGAAATTAATGAAAAAAAAAAACAAAATTTATAATCACCTAATTATTCACATGTACAGTTGCTACATCTAATCATCATCAAACAAGCAGGTTCAAGCCCAGAAAAGAAAGCCAAGAAAAACAAGAACAGAGAATTTGAAACAAAAAATACAAAGACCCATCAAAATTTCAAACCCAAATTAACCACCTAACTTCACCTCTCTCTGCTGGCTACGGATTCACCAACATCATCAACCGATACCGAATTCCTCTTGATGAACTCCAAGCAATCAGCAATGGCTTCGGCATAAAACGAGTTCGATCTCAGGCAAGGCCTCACCTTACAATCAGGCTGCCCTGCGTGCATTAGATCCCTCCGGCTACTGCTGAGATCATTCT
Source organism: Agave tequilana (assembly GCA_038442645.1). Classification (NCBI taxonomy): domain Eukaryota; kingdom Viridiplantae; phylum Streptophyta; class Magnoliopsida; order Asparagales; family Asparagaceae; genus Agave; species Agave tequilana. The sequence goes on from JAVJIF010026227.1 coordinate 79,298, forward strand.
TCTCCCACCTGCAGCCTCGTCTCGAGGGAACCTTTTCTCAACAACTTGAAGCATCTATCAAACAGACCAAATATAGCGAAGAGAGGAACGCGCAGGCGATGAACGGACACCCGTGCGCAGTTGAGGCGAAAACCCTCGTCCGGCGCCATCTCCGGCCAAGCTTGGTGTAGTTCAGGTGAGCCATAGTTAGCTAGGTAGAGAAATTTAACAGTCTCTGTTTGTGTTAACTTGTCTAGGATTTTATATGAGATACTGGTGGGAGATACAAGTTGTAGGGGTTGGTCACTAAGGAAACAATCTTTGGTGAGGTCATTTGAAAATTTGTGTGAGAAGGGACTGAGAAGATGGGTAGGTTTGAAAATTTGGAGACATGTGGCTGAAATGTCACAATATAATACTATCAAGGTTGGTAACATAGCATCTTATGATGATAAAAGTTAGGGGTTATGTACTAAATTATATTTAATGAAAAAAATGCTTTTCATGTCTCAAGGGACATACATAGTTAAAAGCAACCTTTGTAAATTTTACTAATGTTTTTTCAGATTCATACTCGAGAGTAACACTTTATTATGAAAGTTCCTCGCAATATGTTGAGACAAGACTAAAATCAATAGCTTATTTTGTCTGATTCACATGCCTTGCAAACTCTAATTTTCTTTTAAGATAGGGTATATATGATGTTGTAATACACACCAGAATGAATGCAGAATTTGTAATTTAAATATCCAAAATTTTCAAGACTAAAATCAATAGCTTATTTTGTCTGATTCACATGCCTTGCAAACTCTTAATTTTCTTTTAAGATAGGGTATATATTGATGTTGTAATACACACCAGAATGAATGCAGAATTTGTAATTTAAATATCCAAAATTTTCATGCTTGCGTTTTTTTTTTTATTTCTTACTGGAGCAATCTCATTTCAGATAGAGGAAAGGAAAGGTTGAGACGTACTAAATTAGTTCTCGGTTAACGACGCTTCTGATAGTCTGTCGAAGGACTTTCATGGTAGGGGCATGATTGTGCCCGATTTTTCTTCACTGGTCTTTTCTGTTCCTGGATGCAAGATGGACTGGTTTTTTTTGTTTAGGGATGCTGTTCTTGATGTTCCCTTTCATTTTGGCACTTGTGAAATGTTTTCTTTTCACTTTTTAATGAAGTGCGGGAGACCAATTTGTTCACTGTTTTTTTTTAAAAACAAAAAAATATGCATAAACAGTGCAATAAAACACATAGTTTGGTTATAAAGTATATTATCATCAACAACAAGATGTACGTAGTGTTGGATTCTGCTTAACAGGAATCAATCTGACAACTAATCAAGATCACTGAGATATCAACAATCTAATTGGCCAGGTCGGCAAATATCAGGTGGGAGGTTTTTCGTTCAATAGAACGTTCCTTAATTTAAGAACCACCTTTCAATTTCCTTCCTTGGTTAAACACCAATTAGACTGAATCTAAGTCACTCTCGATATACTGAATATCAGTATATCCCCTGTATAAAGAATTTAATTCACTTATGCAGTATTTGGAATGAGGTACGCTTAGAGCGAATCTCCTTAAGACAATTACGTCCCCCCGCACCGGTGCTAACGGGATAATGGACGCTGGTCTCCAAGATACAACACTCCTTCACGGTATTTGGATAGTACTACTAAATCACACCGTAGTCAACCAGTACCTTCACAGGATCGTTAAAGCAGCAGGATAAGGACAAATTTTGAATGAATATTTACCTTTACTTTGGAGTAGCACCCACTGTTGAGGACGAAGGAAGGTTGAAGAATATTCTTCTTCAGAAGTACCAGATTCAGACAACAATTCTATAAAAGAATCTGTTGAATTTTCTGATCTCTCTTTCAGAACGAATTTTGCAGAATCTCCTTTGGAAGTCGCTTCGGAAACCGAGTTAGGATTTCCCACTTCTCGCTGGAAGTCGCTTCAGAACTCCACTGCCAGTTCAGAATTTGCTTTAGAATTCTGAGAGATAGAGAGAGAGATTGTTGTTGGTGTGTCTGAGAAAGGGAAACCGGAGCGCCATTTATAGCGCTCCGGGAGGGGCATTCTCGTCCGCTAAATTTCAACAGTTGCAGCGGTTCGGACAGAACCGTCGCAACTGTTCGGTCCAAACCGCCCAACCGTCCAACTGCCCAACCGCACAGACGGTTTTCAGACATCCGTTGGCGGGCGGTTCGGATTCGTTCGCAAACATTCGTTGGTGGGCGATTCGGATCCGGAGCGGAGCGGGTTTGGTTCGGGTAGCGGAGCAACCCATACCCTTGAGACCCGATTCAAAAAGAACCAGGCCAGGTAGGGAACCCGAACTCGAACCCAGACCCGAGCCCGGCCCGGCACCGGCGCCGGCCGGCCGCCGCCAGCGACGCGCGCCGTGCACGCATGTGCGAGCATAGTTCCCTCCTTTTCGCGTGCGAAAACTCCAAGTACCCAAAGGGCACGCCCTTGTTCTCAATTTTCTCTATTTATACACCACAAACTTCCATCCCATGGTCAATGTGGCACTAAATGCTTTTAGCTACCTTTAGTCCCATTTGGCTTTGAATTAGGCATTCTTTAGACTTGAATATCTCATTCATTCGAAGTCAGAATTGAACATGTGAATATACCACGTTCATCCCTAATGGAAGGAGAACACACTCCAACCATCATCCAATTGATTCGGTCAACGGATCTTGCCATAATTCAGCTCAAAGATTCGCTTTTATATTCTTCAATTCCAACACGTAGTAGTCTAACAGTGGAATAAACTTCACTTTAGATGATTCAAGCGTAGATACCATGTTACTCAAGAAAAGTGTCTCTCCACCCCTTCACCCCAAACAACCGATGTGAGACTATCTCAACAAAACAATATCTTCATGATTTCCGTATTCTAGTAAAGCCCGTCATGTCTCATGTGCTTGCTTTGATACAAATCTACGTTCTTTTAATTTTGAGTAATTAGTCAATTTCATTTACAACTGTCTATGTATCATTTATAAAAAGTTTACGGAACCATTCTAAATCTTTGATCACAACAGAAAAATCCCCATGTTTAAAATTAATCATTAAACCCCTTGAGTTTCCAAATAGTAGCTCCATCCCTTTATATTGTAAAGTCGATCGTATACTACCATTTTCACACTTACTGCATAAATTATTGATGTTTGGAGAAGAAGAACACAAAATTTTATTAAAAGGACCCAAAATCAAAATATTTTTATTCAAATTTTTATCAACTACAAATTCTATATCTTTTTTCAATCTCTTATCATTAATTTTTTATTATAAAATATGTTGGAATTGAAGGATATAAGTATGAATCTTCGAGTTGAATTATGGCGAGATCCGTTGATCGAATCAATTGGATGATGGCTGGAGTGTGTTCTCCTTCCATTGGGGATGAACGTGGTATATTCACATGTTCAATTCCGACTTCGAATGAATGAGATATTCAAGTCTAAAGATTGCCTAATTCAAAGCCAAATGGGACTAAAGGTAGCTAAAAAAATTTAGTCCCCATGGCCATGGGATGGAAGTTTGTGGTGTATAAATAGAGAAAATTGAGAAAAAAGGGCGTGCCCTTTGGGTACTTGGAGTTTTCGCGC